>JAXIVJ010014036.1:0-35570 GCA_036785665.1 Chirona hameri | reverse complement strand
CCCCCCCCCCCCTGGTTATCTTCTAAACCAATAACCGCAGCGAGACTTGCGAGGATGTGAGGCGGCAATCGAAAGCTCTCATTGAGACGCATCCAAAGCGTGCACGAAATATTCCAAATAAGGTCATTTGTCAGGTCACGGTCATGTCAAAGGTCAATAAATATATTTGAATTTGTGGACCATACTTCCCATCCAAAGTCTTAGATTGTGACTATTATCGCACAAAGTGCTCTCAAAGGTATAATGCATCTCCCGTATAAGCAAAAGTGAAATTGTAAGGAAAGGTCAGTCAGTCAGGTCACAAAAGGTCACTATTGACAAGAGGCCTACAAAAGTCATCCGACACCTGTTTTGTGGGTTATTCTTCACGTATAATTCGATAGTAGCAGCCATTTTTAATATCTGACACCATATAAGGTGTCTGGTCATCATCACATCACATATGTCAGGTCACATAAGACAACATTTTTAATTTATAAATATAAATAAAAAAGGCATGGGTCTAGATCAGTTTTGTTTCCGAAATACAGTGCTGGGATTTATTTGTTTGTATCTGGTCATTAAAATATAAAAACGCAATTTTAAAATATGACGTCATGAGTTACTCATACTTAGGGATCCATAAGTCAGTCAAAAATAAATATATTGCTTTCACATTTGTTTTGGGTATTTTTCAGATCTGGTTTATCAACATAACGTCCTTTTTTAATATGTTCGAAACTTTTGATTTTGAGGGCATTTAAAACAACTCTTTTTTTTTGGGGGGGGGGGGGTAAAAAACACAATACTCAAAAATCCAAGATCGCCATTTTGTAGCCCTTGCCATTTGCTATCTTTTGACGTTTTGGTATTACATTTTGCTCAAAATATGGCATTTGTACGGCCTGCTAAAGTTTAGCTGATTTTTGTGTCAAACTCGTGTGTAGTGACGTCACTAACTTCGCTATATCTCGAGAGGAAAAAAAAATCGACGACATTTGCTTCATTTTTGCACAGAAGATGTCACATCAATGTTGGAGAAGGTACCTGAAGCTTCACGTCGATAGCGCTATTGGTTTTTAAGCCATTGCCAAAGTTCGTCGGGGGGTGGGGGGCGGGGCGAAAAACGCCCCTCCCCCAGCCAATGGCGGGTTAAACGACAGGCACTGTTCATGCAGGCCTAGGCCTCATTCGACCTATTGCCGTGGTTGCTACCCAGCTCCTACCGACTATAGATCATTCCAATTAGGAGCAAATATCGAGCGCCGAAGCTACTCGAACCAAACGAATTTGGACTCGAACCCATGTTGTCAGAGTGACTAGACTATCACCCAACGACTTTGCCTTCGCATGAAACCAAAAGAAACTATTTCTGTCACAAAGCGCTAGCTGGGATTCGAACCCGAACACTCCTGCCAGCGAATCAGCTGACTGCTGTCGCACGTTCTCCGGCAGACTTTATGATCCACCAGCTGCGCGGTCTGCGAGCGAACGTCTCCGGTCTGGGCCCTCTAAGCTGGATCATCAATCGACTTCAGCGAACTCTACTGAACACGTTCGGAATGTATATCCAGGACTTCCTGCAGGTGAGTGAAAAATATTCATAATGAAAAAGTACATCCAGAACTTCCTTCAGGCTAGGTGGAACTTCAATTATTTGTGAGGCTATGGAGGAAATAACAGAAGCGATAAAAATGACAAATGTATTTAATTGATTTCAAACATCAAATGCCATTCTGAATAATTTAAGCACTTTTGCAAGACTGCAGAACTTGCAAAAATAGGTTACTCATATTTCATAGAGGACAGTAATGAGGCTTCAATGACAGGACTTCGTTCGCTCAGGAAGATCTTCAAGCCATTGAAGCGCACTGATTCGAACCCGGTGATTATGTGTAGGTGCCATTGAAGCGCACTGATTCGAACCCGGTGATTATGTGTAGGTGCCATTGAAGCGCACTGATTCGAACCCGGTGATTATGTGTAGGTGCCATTGAAGCGCACTGATTCGAACCCGGTGATTATGTGTAGGTGCCATTGAAGCGCACTGATTCGAACCCGGTGATTATGTGTAGGTGCCATTGAAGCGCACTGATTCGAACCCGGTGATTATGTGTAGGTGCCATTGAAGCGCACTGATTCGAACTCGGTGATTATGTGTAGGTGCCATTGAAGCGCACTGATTCGAACCCGGTGATTATGTGTAGGTGCCATTGAAGCGCACTGATTCGAACCCGGTGATTATGTGTAAGTGCCATTGAAGCGCACTGATTCGAACCCGGTGATTATGTGTAGGTGCCATTGAAGCGCACTGATTCGAACCCGTTGATTATGTGTAGGTGCCATTGAAGCGCACTGATTCGAACCCGGTGATTATGTGTAGGTGCCATTGAAGCGCACTGATTCGAACCCGGTGATTATGTGTAGGTGCCATTGAAGCGCACTGATTCGAACCCGGTGATTATGTGTAACCGAAGGTTGGTTTCACATGGATAACACTATTCTTTAGAATTGTGTTTCCTTGTGAAACAAACCTGAGCTGTTCTAGGTGAAGCCACGTGCTAACAAAAAGGGCACCGTGCTCGTTTTAATGGTCAGGTCAATAACCGACCAGACAACTCACCTGGTTAAACTCACCTGGTTAAACTCACCTGGTTAAACTCACCTGGTTAAACTCACCTGGTTAAACTTACCTGGTTAAACTCACCTGGTTAAACTCATCTGGTTAAACTCACCTGGTTAAACTCACCTGGTTAAACTTACCTGGTTAAACTCACCTGGTTAAATTCACCTGGTTAAACTCACCTGGTTAAACTCACCTGGTTAAACTCACCTGGTTAAACTCACCTGGTTTAACTCACCTGGTTAAACTCACCTGGTTAAACTCACCTGGTTAAACTCACCTGGTTAAACTCACCTGGTTTAACTCACCTGGTTAAGCTCACCTGGTTAAACTCACCTGGTTAAACTCACCTGGTTAAAATCACCTGGTTAAATTCACCTGGTTAAACTCACCTGGTTGGCCTCCCACCATTGACCACTCGAGGGGTGATGGTAAGTAAATGCCAGAATGCCAAATCAAAGAGACACGGAATCTCCTGCGTCTGTGTTCGAACAGTATATTCAATCAGTGGAGTTGGTTTGGGAAAAGGAGATAAAAAAGTGTGTCTGCATAAAGTACATACACTATGGCCGAAGCCGAAAGGTTCATGCAGAGAAAGAAAGAAAACAAGATAAATCCAAGACGTTGTGACTAACTTGCATCTCCCAATAAAAGACAGACAGATCTCGCGCGCTTGTCCAATGCCCATTGTGAATTAAACCAATTTCATAGTAACGGTGTTGGGCTTCGTGAGTCATTGTTTTGCAAAAGTGAACATTGATGCTTTATTTCAATCACGTGATTAAATGATTTTATTTTTGACATGATGCCGATTTCGGTCATACTACATGACGGGTTTTCTGTTTAAGTTGTTCTTATTATGTATACTCTAATATGGGTAAACCTAACGTTATCGCAAGTTTCGTAGTGGCCAGACTGGTTATTGATTCGACACTGATTGAATCGATTGGAATCGTTCAATACAAATTCATTGAATCAAAACATAATTGATTCACCACCAGATATTTTGATTCATGAATCGTGATTGAATCAAAACCCGCATCAAATCAAGGTTGATTGAATCAAAAGATTTAACGATTCAAGTACACTGGTAAATTGTCCAAACACGTGCAGTCCCAGTGGCTACATTCAATTATACTGAAATGCTATTGCTCTACCAATGTTTTAATGATCATATATATGCATGTTTCCATTTTGATTGATTTGACATAAATTCACCTCATATATTCAAATGTTGAATCAAACGTGAATCAATTAAAATATTTGTTTTGATTCTTTGAATCAGAATGAATCAATTCTCGAAATTGTATCCGTGAATCGAACGGTGATTGAATCATTCAGATTCCAAAATGAATCATGATTGAATCGTTCCAAAAAAGTTGAATCAATAACCAGTCTGGTAGTGGCAGTTCATATTTCCAACATATATCAGATCCCATGCCACGCAGAAACATGCAATTAATTTCATGAAAGGAATAATTTAAAGAAATGCTTTCATAAATAAGTCACTACGTTCTTTGACCCTTATCGCCCGATTCGAGCGTTTCCTTCATGTCATATGCATATTATTAAACGCGTTATTTTCTGTTTTCAGGAAAAAGTGCACGCTCTGATACAAGAGGAGCTGAACAAGTTCAGTTTGAGCGAGGTCACCGTGGCAGACATCTTGGCATGACGCCAACCTCTGGTGCCGCCCCCTTCCCAGGCGCCGAGCGTCTGAGAAGGGTCCTGCACCGGAGGTAATGCGACCCGCCCTCCCACCACCCGAAGGAGCCCCGGTCTCCCTCCCGCCCTTTCAACACACCAAACGCCTTGGATCGGAGGCACCCCTTATGCCCTGCAACTGAAGAGGAACCAAGTCGCCAGTTGTGCCCGCCTCTTGGATACCTAGAACTGAAGACTAAAGGTGCACCTGAAAAGGCAAGGCAAACGCATTTCCCGCACCTAACCTGACACACGAAAACACTACCAATACATCTCAACACCCACGCTTTCACCATCTGGGAACATCAACAAGTTTGTGTTTGTCAATCGATAGAGGGGATGTGCCCTGAAGAACTACCCATCCGAAGAAGCTGAGGACCTGCTCTTACTCACCCAGCTTGAGGTGGCGAAGGTGGCGACCGAAGGCATGTCTACCCACTGAGCCCTGGGAGATGACCTAGGTCGTACCTTCGACCAATGGAAACCGGATGGATCCGCTGCCGACAACCTCGCACTTTCAAAGCGGAAATCATGTCGGTCCCTCTGCCACAAAGAAGTACTTCATCTTTGAGGAGATCAAAACACGCACTAAGTATGTCACTAGAAACACAAGCCATAAATGACCAATATGTGTGCTGCACACCTCCCAAATGAAGTCATTCTAAGGCGTATGCTGGAAGGAAGTGTTGCGTACAGTTTCCATTAACCAAAAATGTAACAATCTGGCAAAAATGAGGAACATGACAACTGCAAAACATGACATACTATCATCTACCTTTAAGAAATGATGGAGTTCTCCACGAGAAGCGAAGTCTGTGATGTCACAAAGAAGTCGAGTGTCTCGAAGCGGGGCTGATGGGTGCGAACAAAATATCGCAAGCAAACCTCTCAGCCTTCGCCTGCGCTTCAACTGGGCAGTGCATGAGTTAAGTGTTGGGAAGTCCAAACGGCGATATTGCTACACAGCCCACTCAACATTTAGAAAACACAGGGGCCCGGAGTAGGGGGTGAAGTGGGACTCCCAAATCTCACACACTCACACAAACTACATGCACAAACAAGCAAGGACGATAAACAATGGGAACTGGTGAATTTCAAGTGGCGATTTTCGAAACGTGTCAGTGATGCTTAGTTGTTTGTACCCTAGTCGTGCTTTTTGATGTTGAATTTATACATGATGCATTACAGAAAATGACGAGAAGTGTCAGGAGCGTTCAGCATCCTCCTTCCCAACGCAACACTATAGCGTTGCGTACAGCTACAGCTATAGCTGTGCATATCGACATTCTTTGCTAATTTGTATGTAACTGTGTTTGTAAGCGAACGTGTTGCTGGCGCGTGTTGGTGTGTATGAGTGTGAGGAATGTCTACATATTTTGTGTAACCCACATCGCTGTACTAAATGTGCCGTACATATCGTCACCAATGTGTAACTATGCCAATAGACATACCACTGAAAAACTCCTCCGTACAAAGGTCAATCACTTCGCTTTCACGTGGGAAGTACACTGCAGAATCTTCTGAGAGGCGGATAATTCAAGCTTGCGACACTGAGATAGAGAACCAATGTCAAGAGGCCTCCGATAACGGATCCATTAGCACAAAGTCGGGTAAAATTCCACTCAATCCTCAACACATCCGTAACTGCAGAGGCAGCAATGACTGACTTTTTTCCGAGCGCATCAGTACAATTATACAGCGTTTGTCTGGAGCAGATGGCGGATAAAAAGGTATTCCCACATATCGAGCTTTGGACGGTTGGCGCTTGGACTCGCCTGTCTCGTAGTAAACTGAAAGCCAGACAAGATAGCTGAAGTCGCTAGGAACGTTTTTTTATTTGTCTTGGTAAGGGTAAGTCCACTTTGGCCCGCTCAGGCCAGCGCGTAGCCACGGAATGAAGGAGAAGGGATAAAGTGGAACAAAATGGAACGCCGTCGGTACATTACTTGATTCCTCATTGATTTATAAATTTACTCGGTACAAATCTGACCAGAACAGTATCCGTTGGAATGGAAAACGAGGCAAGGAGGCACCCTAACCTAAAGTGGTTGTTATTAACGTTTACCGCGGTTCATCTTAATCCCACAAACCACGCTTAGACGTGAATAGTCGCTGGTGTGAGGGCCAAATCCTAAGAAGTCACAATTATAGAACTTATCGGATTTCGCTTCTGTATACATCAATAGGTGATGTAAAACAAACTTTCTTTGTAAAAGTTGCGTAGACTTTCGTACAAATTTGGAAATGCACCATTCGTTGAGCGATTTGGGGTGCTTGGCTCTTCCGCCCCCTTGGATACGTCAGTGGCCAGAAAACCCTGGGGGCCGAGAGAGCACCATTGGGGAGGGGCGAACTCAACATGGGGGGGGGCAGGGTCACCCCAAAAGTATATAAATCGACACCTATGACTCAGTCACCCTTCAGTCACGTATCGAATTTGAGCAATAGGTAATTCACACAAGGGTTTATTTACATACAATGGTGCACCGCTATTACAGACAATGGTGCACCGTTAGTTTAAGTTAATTGTCTCGTGAACACAATACAATTCGTATTATAGGCAGCAGTTCGAATAGAGTCAGTGCAATTCAGTCATTCAAATCAGTCATATCAGTTCAATCAGTCACATCAGTCAAATAAATGCAATCAGAAACCACCACCAGCATTGGCACAACCTCGATAATTGGTTGCATTATGAACATGACGTCCTCCCCCCCCCCCCCCAACACCCATCAGTAATAACGGATCAGAATGAAACTTGTAACTCGAGCGAGCACTGCTCTAGTGCTCCTCGAGTCCAACCCCAATCAGAATTTAGATTGAGGGTCACGGCAAACGGACCAGTTCACAACCATGTTATTGAAACATAATCGTCTACGGCTAATGAGTCAAACAATATAGGAGTCTAAAACAATAATAAAAATGGTCCGTAACCATTTCAGATAACCCATCAATGATAGTTTGGAGCTCGCACGCCCTAACATGGCAAACAACACAAATTACCATACCGTGACTATATGACCAAACAAATGACCAAATGGCAGGGGAGTAAAAACAAAACGGCCGAAAGACGATGCAAATTAAATTTGGTGGCATTGAGATGCACAAATCAATTAACTAAGAATGGGATATAAGGAGGGTAAGGATTGTGCAGGACCTCGATGGCACAACCTCGATAATTGGTTGCATTATGAACATGACGTCCCCAATTTCGCTCTAAGTAAGGTTCGCTCTAAGTGGACCAAATTGGACCAAAACCACCAAAAACCGTTGCAGGCAAGGCCCATGCTCCGAGACTATAAGACCGATCTACGTGATTTGTTCACCATTCGATCCGGCGTGGTCCAAAAAGGTTCCGTTAAGCGTTTTATACAGATTGGTTCACTCTAAGTGGATCAAATTGGGTCAAAACCACCAAAAACCACCAAGGGGGGCAAACATATTTGTTTGCCCCTCCTGTCATTTAAGGAGGCCCCTCCATGCTTCAAAGAGGTCTCATCTCACAGGCCCCATCGCAAAGGTCACAGATGCCCCTGGAAGCCAGAGGGGGTCCTATGGAGGTCAGAGGGGGCCTTTGAAGGCCAGAGGAGGCCATCTGGAAGTCAGAGGGGGTCAGAGGGGGTCTTTTGGAGGTCAGAAAGGCCACCGAAGGCCAGAAGGGGCCCCTTGGAAGACAGAGAGGCCCTCCGGAGGTCAAAGGCCAGGGGTCCCCTGCAAGGGCGTAGGCAAGGGGGGGGGGGGGGCAGGGGGTCATGGCCCCCCTGGAGGCCAGGCAGGCGTCTCTGGCGACCGAGCGAGGGCCCCTGGGGCTGAAGGCCCCAGTGTTTTGGATGGTGTCAGGCGCCCGCGAAACGCCTTATAACGTCGCATAAAAGAACGCCCACCAACCTAAACAAATCGTAACACGAATAAATAACAACGCTTGCTTGTCTGTTAAAGGCATGTATATGTAAATACGTACAAAAGGGCCCAGACAGTGTGGAGAGGGCCCTCTACCAGCTTTTAAAGGGCCCTGCCGATCTGCAGATGGCCCCTGCCGGCATTTAGAGGGCCCCTGTCGGTTGTAGAGGGCCCTCTGCCGACATTTATAGGGCCCTGCTGACCTGTAGAGGGTCCCTGACTTTCTGAAGAGGGCCCTCTGCCGGCCTTTAGAGCAGTGTTCGTCACGGGCCCACCAACCCCCAGCTCGGCCCGGCCCAGGCCCATGAACACCAAGCCCAGGCCCGGATCAGGCCCAGTAAAATTCATAATATTGAGGCCCAGACCCGGTCCGGCCCGTTCAGATTAAGCATATCACTATTTTCACAGAATTTGCAATCATTATCCTAGAATATTTACTTGTATACTATAAATGTGAAACAATGAACCAACTATGCTAACCAAAGAAACAAAAAGCCACAGCCACAGCAACAGCGTGTTGCTGTGTAAGTGAACTGCTGGTTAAAATATTTTTGAGCTCAGACCTGAGCTTGTGCGACGCGCACATTACTTCAAAATTGTCAGACTCAGGCCCATCCAGAGCCCAGTGATTTCCTTAAAGTTGAGGTCCGGCCTAGGCCCAGCCCAGGCCCAGCCCATAGCCCATAGGGCCAGCCCAGGTCATGGCGAACTCTGCTTTAGATGGACCTGTCAATCTGTTAATCGACCTGAAAATCTGTAGAGGGCCTCTGCCGACATTTAGAGGGCCCTGCCGACCTGTAGAGGGCCCTGGTGGCCTTTAGAGGGCCCTTCCGGCCTGTGAGGGCCCTTCCGGCTTCTAGAGGGCCCTGTCGACATTTAGCCGGCCTTTAGAGGTCCCTGCCGATCTGTAGATCGCCCTGCCAATCTTCAGAGGGCCTATGCCGGCATTTAGAGGGCCCTGCTGACCTGTAGAGGACCCTCTTCCAGCGTTTAGGGGCCTTGTCGATCTGCAGAGTGCCCCAGTCAATCTATTGAGGGCTCTCTGCCGGCCTTTAGATGGCCCTGCCGGCCTTTAGAGGACCCCGGCGGCCTTTAGAGGGCCCTTCCGGCCTTTACAGGGCCCTTTCGGCCTGTATAGGGCCCTTCCGGCCTTTAGAGGGCCTTGTCAGCCTTTAGTGGCCCTGCCGGCCTTTAGAGGGCCCTGCCGATCTGCGGATGGTTATCTGCCGGCCTTTAGAGGCCCCTGCCGATCTGTAGAAGGCCTTTGCTGTCCTTTAGAGGGTCCTGTAGTGGTAGAGGTGGTCTGCTGGTCGAGCGCCGGTGAGGCTCTCGAAGAAAGACCAGTCAAAGTTCTCATTGTTTTCAGTGTATGCTATATGCTAGTAACGTCTGAGAGGAGTACAAGGCTTTGACAATGTAGGAGTATTAGCCCGGCATTGACTGGGGTCTCAGCCGAAGACCATTGGCTGGGGTGGCGTTGTTTGCCCCCCCCCCCTGGTTATCTTCCGAATCATTAACTGCAGCGTCGACCTGCAGAGGTGGCCAAATATCTGGTCTGGACACATATCCGGACAAACACGTTGGCCCGTACTTTCCTGAGCGATCCCCCAGTGGAAATCTATATCCTTCTAAGATTTTGAATTATAAGCGCCTTGACGAGACAAACACGATGGCGTAAACATTAGTGCCTTATCTTTATTAGGTAAAAAGTTATTTGCGCACAACTGTTTTGCCAAAAAAAAAATACATTTGATGACCTCTGGAGCCTAAAACATTGACCTGAGCTAAAATTTGAGAACACCCAGATGGCGATTAAATATTTAAAGAGATTTTGATTGTTTATTTTTTTCGTTTGTTACTAGCTATCATAGTTACCGAGATATTTGGGGGTTTCTCGAGCGAAGTCCTAAAACTGGGAAATCTGACCTTTGATAACCTCTGGTGACCTCAATATGCACCTGACCTAAACAGACAGATATACCTTCCATAGAGCTTGTCTCGAGCTATCTAACGCCGTTTTCCGCTTGTCGCTACGTTGCTTGGTTTTCGAGATCTTAGGGGGGGGGAATCTGCCCCCCACCAGGGCGTGTAATTATCAGAGGCCCTCCAGGGCGCGTGATAAGATATGACTCTATCGTGTTGTAGAAACCCCTGGTATCACAATGTAGCGTATTTTTCGAGAAAATTTATAAGCAAACGGTATCCAAAGCTTTCTGTAAATCAAGATATAAAAGGCATGTTATTTCGTTATTTTGTAGAGATTTTGTAACAGAATTTTCGCCACCTTAGATGTACTACATCTAAGGTGGAGAAAACTCTGTGTGAGGTTAATCATGATGATGATAAATTAAAATAACCGAGAACATTGCTGACGAAGCTTCAGTAGCGAAATAGCCAATAATATAATTTCGGCCTTACTTTATTTATTTACTTACTTATTATGAGGTTTCCGGTTATTTTAATTATCTTCATCGTACATGTGAACAATTGGCTTGTACGTTCTGTGTTGTTTCCTCAATACGAATTGAAGAAGATTCAGGATATTAATTTGATTAACCCGCGCCCCGCTGGAGGTGGCAGAACCTGCCCCCCTCCCCTCCCTGATTTACTCAATAACTTGAAAACAATGGTAGATATCGACGTCAACCTTTCAGTACCTTATTTTGTATCCATGCTTCGTCTAATCACAACATTGCAATGACAATCGTGTAGTACTTTGGGATATAATGACGTTTTAATCACGTCATGTCATGCTATTTTTGGTGGAAAAACAATCATGTTTGAAAAATCGTAGACAATCTATTTTTAAGCAAATTGCAAATACAAAAGCCGAAAGAAAGGAAATAACATTATATTGAAATGGCTATCGCGGATTTGCAAAATTTTGAGTTTTGACTCGCAAAAATAAAAATAAAATATATATTTTCGTTGTCGAAAGTTATTTGTCACAACATACAACATACTGTACTATTTGAATTATGTGGGCCCCCCTTGGCTACGAGGGTTCCTCTGATCCCACCCCCCCTCCCCCTGGGAGAAATCCTGGCTACGCCCCTGGTCCCCTGTAGGCCAGAGGGGGTCCTATGGAGGTCAGAGGTGCCCCTGAAGTCCAGAAGCGGGCCTCTGGAAGCCAGAGGGAAGGTGAGAGGAGCCCTATTGAGGTCAAAGGTCCCTTTTGAAATGGAGGCCCCCTCGCAAATGGAGGCCCCTAAATTTCGACTTGCCCGCCCCCCCCCCCCCCCCCCCCTCCCCCTGACAAAAATCCGTGGCGCCGCCCTTGCTAGTCTGCAATAAACTCCATCAATAGGGAATCTCATCTTGACTTCTTCTTCGAACACCAAATCAAGGCATCTTCAGCTACAGAAATGTTACAGGCCCCAGAACTGAAGAGCCCAGAGGAAACTGCAGATCGTCGGTGACACCATCCAACGCCTTCAAAATTGGTTGCAAGCTAACAGTCTAAAAATAAATCCGGACAAGACTGACTTTGCTCTCATTGGTACACAATCCACCCTCAAAATGGCGAACAATTTCGGCATCAACGTCTCTGGCTCGACCGTCACCCCATCCCCCCCCCATCAACGTGTTGGGAGTCCTCCTCGACCAGCACCTCAACTGGAATCCTCATTTATCCATGGTGGTACGGAGGTACAATGCCATCACCGCATCTCTGTATAAAATCCGCCATCACCTCACTCCTGACGTCCTTAAACTCCTCGTCCAAGCACACGTTTTTCCTCATATTCTGTACTGCCTGTCCACCTGGGGAGGGGCTGCCCAGTGCCGTCTGCATCGCGTTCAGAGGTGCCTGAACTTTGCCGCTCGGCTCGTCACCGGCGTGCGACGTAGAGACCACATTTCGCCAGCTCTCGCGTCTCTTGGGTGGAAGAGAGCAGAGGCACTGGTCGCCTGAAACGACTGTACCAACGTGCACAGAGCCCTGACCAGTCGACAGTGTCCTAAGGTGCTGCGTAACATGTTCACCAAGCGGTCTGCAGTATCGAACAGGAGCACTAGGGCTGCCGACGCCGGAGATCTTCACCTTCCGAAATGTAGAATGGCTCAGACCCAGAAGGGTGTCTCGCACCGAGCAGTCGGCACGTGGAATGCGCTGCCACCAGCCGTGAAATCCGCTCCATCCAGGCGCGCGTGCCACCAAATAGTCCATTAATCCTATTTGTAACAGGGGAGGGGGGGGGGGGGCGGATTCCGCCCCCCCTCGTGTTTTTCGCAGATATCTCCAGAACCGCTGGGAGCAGGCTCATGAAATTTTGGGACTTTTCCCAAAATAGATTTCCACATATGGAGTCAAAGTTTTGTGTTACCATATGCCGAGATATCCTTTCAACATTAGCACGTGCTTTTGTGAAATGCTTTTGGCCCGCTGCGGCAAGTGTTGAAGGTATCTGGGAAACGATTTGGCCCGTGGCATTTTTAGTTTCTTAACCATTATTTAACAGAATTTTCAGAGCGGAAGTGCCAAAATCACACATGCATATTTGCTATGAGACGAGGGGGGCAATACCCCCCCCCCCCCCCGGTCAATGGCGTTCGGCTGAGACCCCGGTCAAGCGCGGGTTAATGATAGGGAATACATGAAACTGGTGGAACAGGTTTTGGATTATAAGGATTGCATTTATAAATCGTCCGAACAAATGTTATATATATATATATATATATATATATATATATATATATATATATATATATATATATATATATATATATATATATATATATATATATATATATATATATATATATATATATATATATATATATATTGTACAAGAAGACAGCGGTAACACGCAATAATACTCAGGTAAAGACAAAAGAAAGAAAGAAAGAAACGTAAAACGGGACAACCTAGTGCTGGGGCACCGAGTCCGGCCTCTCTGACCCTGGCGCTGCCCCGACTGCGCGACTCGGTCGGCGTCGGCACAGCTGCCGGCAGGCCGGGAGCAGGTAGCGCGCCAGATCCGGGCCTGCCAGGGGGTGGCGTGGGTCCAGGAGTTAGAGGACGGCTCCACTCATCGCTGCGGGGTGCCTCGCTGCTCCCGCTGACGTTTCGGCGACCATCACCCTGAAGGCGGATAGCGGATCTCGGCGCGGCCCGGAGCTAGTGTTGGGCGGGGCTTCAGTCGGTGTTTCCTCAAGATCTAGAAAAAAGTCCAGAGGGAGGTCTTCATCTTTCTTTGTGAACTTAGGTTTCTTCTCGCTCGGAGTTGCTGCGCAGCTGGCGACACTCGCTGTACGCGGCAGACTGCCGCTGCATATTGACGCCCTCTCGTAATGTTATATTACTTTTTCAGCTCTAAATACTCCGTATAGCCAAATTTCAAGACAACTTTCAAGGTGACCTATTCCCTTTACGTAGCCCAAAGACTTGATCCAGTACCTTGAAATGAATTGGTTCTCTGCGCGGAATATCTCAAATAAAAACCGTATCTTGTCCATATGAAATTTGCACACCTTTTCACACACAACACTGTCATGTGCAAATTCCATTGAACCAAACGGTAACAAAGCAGTCTCAACATACACATAGTAATGCAAACACTCGAATCAACAAGTGTAGCTCAGGTTAGTTTCCCAATGGAAAACACAATTCTAAAGAATAGTGGTGTCCAATGGTTCAACCAACCTTCGGTTACTTTCGAGAGCGCTCGACGTCCTCTCAACACGCCACTCCTCTCATGTCACGTCACGTCACGTCACGTCACGTCACGTCACGTCACGTCACGTCACTCCTCTCACCTGTCCTCTCACTTCTCCTCTGACCCGCTCAACGGCTATCTGCGACAAAAATATCCCAGAGCCTCCACTTCACCAACCCATCAAAACACCTTGTCTGAGATGCACCCACCTCAGATCCCTCTGCTCCGCCGTACCCGTTATCGAACGAAGGCGCCGATACGACATCTCAACCATGACAGTGACACCCGGACCTTAGAGGCTGATAAGAGTCGGGCAGGAGGTCACAGGCGGACAGACAGGGGGTCTAGGGCGCGGCGGCCGGCCCAGCAGAGGGTCTCTGGTAGCGGGCGGACAGACTTCGTCTCTGGCGCGGCGGCCGGCAGAGCAGAGGCAGAGCAGAGGCAGAGCAGAGGCAGAGGTCGGCAGTGGAGGCCACGGCGCTGTGGATCACGCAGGCCAGAGTGCCACGACTGCGCAGGATGACTTGCAGGTGAGTGATGTGGAAAGGAAATGTGGGTGATGACTGCTCCCAGAGCGGTGCGTGTGAATTGTTACGCTTGTGGGCGGGCAGCGCAAGTGGAACAGTACTGACGTGACGTGATATCCTAACGTGACTTGACAGGGTGACGTCGCATTTGATATTGTGACGTGATATTGTGAGGCGGCGTAGCATGACATTGTGACTTGATGCTGTGACCAACCATATACTGTGCTGTGCCACAACCAATACTGTGACCAACCGTAATCCTACTGTAACCTACTGTGACGTGATATTGTGACGTGACATTGTGGCGTGAATGGGCGGCGGAGGCGGGGGGGGGGGGGGGGACGCGTCCCCCCTTCCCCAAACATTTTCGGATTTAACATTACGCCTATGGGCGTTACATGGAAATAATCGACTTCAAAGTGCCTCCGTCCCCCCCCCCCCAACTTTCGGAAGGTGGCGCCGCCCTTGGCGGCGTGGCATTGAGACATGACATTGTGATGTGACATTGTGACGTGATATTGTGACGTGATATTGTGACGTGACATTGTGACGTGATATTGTGACGTGATATTGTGACGTGACATTGTGACGTGATATTGTGACGTGATATTGTGACGTGACATTGTGACGTGATATTGTGACGTGATATTGTGACGTGATATTGTGACGTGATATTGTGACATAACATTGTGACGTGATATTGTGACGTGATATTGTGACGTGACATTGTGACATAACATTGTGACGTGATATTGTGACGTGATGTTGTGACGTGATATTGTGACGTGATATTGTGACGTGATATTGTGACGTGATATTTTGGCGTGATATTGTGATTTTTTTTCTTCTATGCCGCCACCCATTAACAGGTGACCAGGAGTGCCCCCGCCCTCGATCCCATCGACGCACATCACCTTACTTTAACACCAGAGAACAAAAGAGAAAATGTTGCGGCACTCCCAGCTAGGAAATGGAAGAAGAAATAAAAAAGCAAATGAAGAGAGGAAGGCTAAGTGGTCAGTGGTAATGTGGTTAAAAATAAGAAGGCAGAAAGTAGTCATTGCTGAAATCAACAAGTGACTGCCCCCCAACTACGTCCCTGGGAATCATACATTCTGACATTCGCACATACGTAACCGAGTTAGTAAGGATTGCAAGTGTGTGCCCCACTGCCTGCTGCCCCAATCTCGTTGCCATCAAGAAAGGTTTGCCAGACAGTGAGGCAGGATACAATTTCATTCATACAAAGGTTGGGGAAGGCAGGTCCTGGTCTAGGCAAGCAGAAGGTCTATGCTGGAACCCGGTGAGCCCCCCAGCTAAGCAAAGCTTGTTGCTGTTCGATCTCACCCAGGTTCCAGCGTCGGTTAGTCGGGGTGGCTTTCGCGCATGATATATGTAATTAATTGATCTATAAGTTGAAACATGACCTAATTAATTCATATTTCAAGAAAGCAGAAAAGAAATAGAGGTACTATATTGCTCAACACCAATATAAATCTCTATCTCTGATTTACTATGTTTTATTTCAAATTATGCACGTTTATGCATGCTTATGTTGTTTGTTTATATACTGTTACTTAGTTCTGCAAATTTGTATTATTGTTTATTTATAATGTTACATACATTACAAACTTCATAACTTCATTCTTCTGCAACTTAGAAGATGACTTTACAAACAGTTAACATTTAGCACTGCTATGGCTATTATTGTATTTAGGCTCATTTACATAAATGAGCAAACTACAAGGGAATTTTTTTCTAGGCTTGTGAGTTGTGAGGCAAGCAGGGAAGGGTTATTCATATTCACTGATCATGTGATTTTTAGTGATTTCTTTTATTTGTTTTTTAGTAGATGGTATTGAGTTTATATGGGGGAATCTGGGGGCAACAATTGAATTCCATAAACGTGGTCCTATCCATGCTATGGTACGTGTCCGGTATAATTTTCGAGTGAATATTTCTTCAAAATGTCGTGCTACTCTTGAAGCTCTGTGATTGGTCTGAGTGAATTCGAAAAGTGAGGCTATGACTGGTGGGGCACTTCCAGATGCAACATTATAAAGCACGACTATAGCTTGCTGTCTGGCAATGTCCTTTACTTTAAGAATTTTGAGCTTTACATATATTGGGTTTGTGTGGGCTAGTCTTGCTTGATTATCAACAATCCTGACTATCTTTTTCTGTAGGATAAGCAATTTGTTAAGAAGTGATTTCGGTGCATTTCCCCATAACAGACAGCAGTAATTAAGATAAGACAGAACTTAATGCATTATACAACAGAAATCGATGTTTCTGACCCAGGAAATATCTAGATCGACTTATAATCCCTATATTACGACTTATTATACTTGAAATATGCATAATGTGACTCTCCCACTTGAGTTCTTCGTCTATATATACACCAAGATACCTCACAGTTTCTGTATGTCCTATGTTTATACCATTTAATATTACATTGATGTCCACATTTATTTTGGATTTATTGTATATTTGATAGAATGTGTTATTGTTGTTTAAGGAGAGCTTGTTTGCTTGCAGCCATTTGTATACCTTTGGTAGTTCTGTATCTAAGTTATTTTGCAATTCAGAATTGGAATCAGCCGCAAATAAAAGGGCTGTATCATCAGCATAAAGTAATATATTGAATGTATCATCAGCATAAAGTAGATATTGAAGTGTGTCGTGACATTGTTGCGTGCTATTGTATCGTAACAGTGTGACTTTACTGCGTGACATGACATGAGGAGTGCGATGTTCATGTAAACAAGCTGTGTTGCTGTTAAGTGCGGACTGCAGACTTAGCAGTCACATAACGCTAACCAGACCAGTAGAGTCACATAACGCTGACCAGACCAGTAGTCACACTAGTGCAAACCCGTCCGCTCCGCTGGACGATTAGCTAGCATCTCCTGGATGGAGGTATCCGCACCAATCCAGCACGTTTATTAACTGGACTGGAACTGGAACGACATAGGACATAATTACCTATTACCCGTCAAGGGATCACTGCCCCACCAACTCCGGTGCGTCGGTGACTTATCCCATCTCCCCCATATGTCCTATGCATAGCTAGCTGGCATCTCCGGGATGGAGGTATCCGCACCAATTCAGCACGTGCATTAACTGGGACTTTTAAACTGAATAAACTGAGCGGTGCCGGAGAGACAGACAGACAGACGCTTGTCAAATAGTAATATAGACAACGCTAACCAGAGCGACGACACATTAGAGTGGTTGCTGCAGATTTTCGTTAGCGAATCTGAAGAGCACGCACTTCTAGATAGTGGTGTGGAAGGTCGCACGCGGACGCACCTTCTCTCTTTAAGGCCGATGTTTCCATTTTCATTTTATCACCTGATGATTCAGAGTACATACATAAGATAAATTCAGGGAAAATGTAGAGAAGATATGTCAAAACCTGTGTCTCTTCTTGTTCTTGTCCCCAAATTTAGCTGCTTAGCAATACAATGCAGCAAACTGTTTTATAGGTTCATATGTAGAATTCACTGAATGTGCACTTTTAAACATTTAAGCAACTGGCAAGGTGACTCTGTCCCCGTACGATATTTCACCAAGATTCACCAGTACAACTGAATTACAAACCCAGCAAAATGTATTACATACACTACTAAACGACGACGCGCATTTCTCCTTCGCAGATCTCGTTTTCTTTCTAGAGGAGGTCGACGAACTAAATGTTTAAGTACGGAGTTGCCTGAGCAAATGCATTACGAAAATATGCACTGGAACAATAAGCAATGGTACCCTTGAGATAAATTGCGGTTAAAATGTTACTAGTCCGGGCTCCAGATTGTGGTTCGGTCACGCTCTGGAAGGTCGGCACGCCAACTTGTCACGCGTATATCCCATTTCCCATACACATTATTTCCTGTCAACCCGCGAGTTACTGGGGTATATTTCATAACGCGACTTACTGGGGGGGAGGGGGGGGAAATTTGTTGCCCCTTCCCCCTCGGATCTCCGGAACTACTGGACCGAATGTAAAAATTCAAACGGAATTCGATAGTCCTGGGAAATTTATCGATGGAAACATAATATTGTTGACCTCGAGGTCACCGATGACGTTACAGGTCAGGTCAAGTACAAAATGTTTGACCGTGTCAAAAGGTCTAGATGGATTGAATTGTCGCGCAAAATTGCGATATTAAACGCATAAGCTGTCGATAAATCGGTATGATTCGTGTGTCTGACACTTCTAAGTACCTTTCTAAGCTGTTTATGTCCTTGGGTCAGGTCAAGGTCATCCGAGGTCACGAGGTCAAACTGTAGATTACGATCATTAGGCGTTGTAACACATGTGTATGGGCTTGTTTTTTGTCTAGAACGCTAAAAATGACCTTAGAACATTGTTTGTTTCATATAAATAGAAGTTAGAAGCAAAAATGGAAATGCGTTTTTTATGCATAGTAATGCCGTGAGAGGTGGTCGATTTTGATCATTTAAAGGTCATAACTCAGTCATTGTTGAAGATATCGACTTCAAGTTTGGTACACATATTCACCGCACACGTCTCGATCACATATATTTCGGTTTTTGGATAATTCTGATTTTTTCTTGAAAGTTTTGTTAAAAAAAATGTGTTTGGATTTCTCAAAAATTTTAATTAAAAAAAAATCAAGAAAATCCGAGATAGCAGTTTGATAGCCCAGTCTATTGTCAGTAATTTGATTTATGCCAATGGAGTTTATCTCAAACATCGTACCTTTGACAGCGTTGTCCGCAAACCATTATTTTGCAACAAAAACCGAAGAACATGACGTCACTCTGACGTCATTCACAGTCGACCTATCATAGCCTCATTTTTTTCCTTTCGCCAACATGTGTAGAATGTATGTGAAAAAAGGTCCTGCAAGTTTGGTGACGATACCTGTGTTCATTGAGGAGATATTGCAAAATAACGGGAGGGGGGGGGGGAATAGCCCCTTCCCCAGTAAGTCGCGGGTTAAGCGTATATGAAGGAAGCCCAAACAATGAATTATAGATTAGAAATGATTGTCTGATATACTCAATAGGGAATTAACACGCGCATGGCGGGGGGGGGGGGGGATTTGCGCCCCGCCCCCTCCCCCTCCAGTTTTTCATGAACAGCGGAAAACGGCGGCGCGCAGCACCGCAAAATTTGACACAGCTGTTTGGGCATCAATTGCCCACATAGTCTGAAATTCTTGACCTCGAGTCATCTCAGGTCAGGTCACCAGGCCAGGCCACCAGGCCAGTTCACGTGACCCCACCTCCAAAAACGTTTGCAGTCATACCATAGCCACAGTTTGTGGCCGATTGGTTTCAAACTTACAGGATTGCATAAGGTCATAAGTACCTACAATTCGTTTATCTCGGACTTTTATATCGGTGACCTAAGGTAGGGTCAATGTCGTGACCTCCAATATGTCAATGGGGAAATATTAAAATGCTTCCTATTCCAAGGATACACATGATAGCAGTCCAATTCCTTCTGGATCATGTTATAATTTGCCATTCTTGATGACCCAGGTGCAATTTTTGTTCAGTGACCCCTACAGGGTTGGCCGAGGTCATCCGAAATCACCAACACATTGTTGTCAATAACTCTCGACTGAATTGAGATAAAGAAGTGAAATTGGCACCAATATCTTTGCCTCATCGAGACACGTCTCTCAATATGCAACATGAGGTACTTGGGTCACCACTTGACCTTGACCAGAGGTCAAATGTCCAGAGGAATAGGTCACCTTGAAAGTTGTCTTGGAATTTAGCTATACGTGGTATTTCGAGCTGAAAAAACGAATATGGCATTTGTTTGGACGGTAGATGGATATCCGTCTAAAAATGGGCATATTTCTCTTTTCTCCTTCATGTCCATACCAAACTCCATTACAATTATGACGTCATGCATATGGTAGCTTGAATATGGAAACTATTGCACACACAAACGACGGACTTCAGACATATATACGCAGGCTGCTTGTTGCGTAAACAACCGTTGTGAGGACCAGAAACAAGTTTCGTGCCCCGATCGGGGCACCAAACAGCGTCTTTTAAAAGGGGAACACTAGTCCTGTGTCGAAATTACTTGGCGTAGCGAGGTAATTTTTTCACCACAACCCGTTTTTCGATCTGCTCTACAAATCTGCTATATCAGTTCAAAACCTCATGTTAAAGGTGAACTATTCTCCTTAAGAGCAAGGGCGGATCCATCCGGCCATGCTCGACGATGCCCATCCATCGTCTTCGGAGTCAACTACTTTTAAGTACAAGGACCCTTGCCAAAAAACAAGAGCATCTTATATTTGAATCGTTGTTTTTGAGGTCAAAGAAAACAAAAATACTAGTGGAAAGAAGCTAACATAGAAATTTTAAACAGAACTTTGAGCATCAAATAAATGGTAGTTTTCCTCAGAATTTCCAGCTTCGAATCTCGGATAGTTAACCGAGGGGAGGGTCCGACCGGAAAAATAAATACGCATTTCGCAGCACAAATGTTTATCGTTGTTAGATGTTGCGCTCCAAAAGAAGAGCTAAAGGCGAGGACGTCAAACATGATCGAACCAGTCGCACTTACGCCATTCAAAACAATAATACAGATGACCCGATCATGGCGTCAAATTCAACATGCATTTCAAGAAACTTTAGATACCCATCTGTGCACCGCATACGGATAGGATGATCAACTTTAGTTGCCAGGTTCTTTAATAAAATATATGTCCCTGCTCCCGGACCTCGAGGCCATTTGCGCATCTCGGCGGGCATAGACATGACACAGGCAGACGAAGCAACCGATGCCTACTACGGTGAACGCTGCATTTATCATATTAATGCCATACAGTCTATGGCAGAAAACCTCTCCGAGCATTCATGGTTGCTTACCTGCTTACAGCGACAGCCCGAAATATAGCCGGCGACTTCCCGATCGCGCAAAGAAGTCAACGACTTCGCTGACGGATGGTATTAGGTCTCGGTGGGCTTCGCACATGATCAGGGCCTCCATCCGGAACTCGGTCATTGTCGCTCGGAGAGAGGATATAGTCTTATCCACCTTACTGAACGTGAACACCCTCTCCGCCTCCGCCGTTGTAACCGGAAGGACGGCAAGGACCTACAGGAAAAAGGATGGGTTGGACCGATTGTTCTATTGTAGACTTGCTTGACCGAAGTGGTGCTGGATAGCAAGAATACAATAAGGACATCATATCTGTAAACGTGATAATGATTAAACTTATAAATTAGCCCTCGCGCTGGTGGGTAGTCATTTTGCCCCCCCCCCCCCCCTAAGGTTTTCAAGAATAGCGGGAAAACAGCGGCTCGCAGTGCCGCCACATTTCGCAGAGCTATTGGTGCATCAATAACCCACATTATGTGCAAATTTTGTCCCGGGTCATCTGAGGTCAGGTTACCAGGTCACGTCAAGTGACCTTACCTCCAAAAATGTTTGTGGTCGTGCCAAAGCCACAGTGTTTGCCCGAGAGACTTGACACTTACAGGATTGCATAAGGTCATAAGTACCTACAGCCGTATATCTCGGATGGTTTTATATCGGTGACCTAAGGTCAGGTCAATTTCGTGACCTCCCTATTATAAGTCAATGGGAAGATATATCTACAAATGCTTCCTTTACAGATAAATGCATTGGATCAGGTAAATTCTTTCAGAATCGTGTTATTTTAGCTCATTCTTGATGACCCAGGTGCAATTATTTTACGATTTATGAGACAATCACACACCCTTTTCATTAAAAAAAACATAATATCCATCTTCTTCGCCCAGTACTCAGCATAGCAAATCCCAACAGTGAGCATACTATCACAATACGGGCCACGTGATGGATACCATAACAGCCTTGCAATGCATTTCCTTCATGTTGCGTTTCGTCTCAAGTGCGGCACAATGTCATGCGCTGCTCATGCTACCAAATATATCTACCAAATAAAGCTTGGATTTTGTTTTTGCTCTCGGCACCTGCAACAACAAACAAACTGATGATTATATTTTGGGATGCCCAGTACCATTCTAAAAACGCAAATATATCATGTATTATACTGCACGTCTTAGGGGGAAACATAGTTTGCCCCCTTGAACAGGCTTGGGGGCATGGCCCCGCTGCCCCCCCTGTATCTACCTTTGTGACCTCTGGGGCCTCAATTATTGACCTGAGCTTAAATTCGAGGACACCAAGTGGATTGAATTTTTCAAGAGCTATTGTTGTTTTCGGTTTGTTCCTAGCTACCGTAGTTTCCGAGATATTTGGGGGTTTCTGGAGTGAAGTCCTAAAACTGGAAAATCTGACCTTTGATGACCTCTGGTGACCTCAATATTGACCTGACCTAAAAAAAGACAGATATACTTTCGATAGACCTTGTCTCGAGATATCTACTGCTGTTTTTTTTTCTTCTTGTCGCTACGTTGCGTGGTTTCGAGATATTAGGGGGTCTGAAATCACACACACCCCCTCCCCCCCCACCGGGAGTGTGTGGTTGGCGCTAACCCCCGGCAGTGCGCGTGTTAAGAGGCAAACCCTTGATAAGTTGCAAAAGTTGAACGTTGCCAATCATCTGCACGAAAAACAATGGTCGTCTCCATACTATAACAGGCAAAGTGGCGCAGCCAATGCAAAACTTTGCCCAGTTCGCTGACGTGTCATGTTCCTGTTTATTTGGATCACTGCTACGGACTCCGCAGAAGCCGTTCAATACAACACTCCAGAGGTGAAAAAACGCTGAAGCTGTCGCAAACGAAATTCGCCAAAGGAGGAGCTGTCGCATTTCACCAAACCCGGAGGTTTACAATACAAATGGCCAATTTAAGGCGTAGATCGTGAACATATGATGATGTTTACATCAATCAAGCAACACATTTAAAAACAACAATAGACAACCAAAGTAAGATGATGTTGCACATGTGCACTCTGTTAATGGGTCACCTGCTCTATAATAAAAAAAAAAACTCTGCGCTTACAACTGATTTATGACATTCATATAATGAGCACACGAATATCAAAAACAAGGAAACCACTGTCCCGGACCACTACAGTTTGCCCGCCACCCATTTTTTCTTAAATATAGTAAGCACACCAAAGGTAGATTGAGCAGCATAATATACCTGGGGTCATTCATTATTTGAATTTCACACATCAATGATCTTAGCCAAGACAAAATCCAAAAGAATTTATTGTTTGCAAAAAAAACGATAGATGTTGATAAGTAAATGGGCACACCTGCATTTGAGCATTGTCAATTCAATTGAAGACTGCAGCTAATACATACTAAATTAATAATTAGCATTGAATGAACTGCATATACTTGTAACTTTGTTTTAGTGTATTGGGGTTTTAGGGTGTGCCGACTCCTCAGGTCAATTTGCACCTTATTGTGCCTTTAAATACCAATTAACAAAATAGGTGCTTTTAACTTTATACAAATGTTTCCATTATATGTTTCCACATATTTCCATATCATACAAATTGTCCACAACTAATTAGCAATGGATCAAACTGGATGTTTGGGTTCACTGTTCAGTGTTCATTTATCAAGTCCAGACGAGCACAGGATGCTTGGATTGCTTTGAAGCCAGGGTGCAGAGTGGAAATTCAGCCTAAAAATAACCATAAAGAGTGGAAAATTCACCCTCACCCTCCAAATTCAGCTATTACAAATGGCAATCATAACCTGTTTTTTCATCCACAGGTTAATATTTGCATCAATGATGTCAGTGTTAGGGTTATATCTATCCAATATATATTGATTTAGGGAGTGGAAAATTCACAGTAAAACTGAGGACAGAGCAAGAGTGGAAAAATATTACCGACAGGGTGTCGTTTTCCACCCAAATTTTGCAATCCTAGGAGTTAAGACACTGGATGAGCACCTCTGACATATCAATATTGCTTGAACATAGACTTAATGAAATGAACAGCTTGGGTTCAAGTAATTCATCACCAGCAGATATTTCAGGATTCTCAGCACTTCCATTGACCATCACCACAGATGAATAACAAGTGAAATTTAATGTTAATAATAATTAAATGAGCAGATTTATACGCCCTGGCTAAACTCGCTTAATAGCTTCTTATAAATGAGATATCAGTACTAAGCAGTAAGAATATTGACTCACCTTGTTTGGTAACCACTTCAACTTATGAGTTGTGCCACTGGGCACTGACCCCCTACCTACACCAAAGCTGGAATTGTGAATCTTTACTTGAGCACTAAGGTGCAAAGCCTTTGTGTGCCTTTTCAGCATTCTAAACTTGAACTCTGCTTCATAATGACAATCTGGGTAACCACAGGCAACTCTTCTTCGATATATTGCTTGGGATGTTGCTGAAATGCATGCGCAGGATGCATTTCAGCAACATGGTTCCGTTTACCTCTGCCCAGTATTTAGGACCTTGAAATCAAGGTTGGAAAGAATACCACTGTCGCGTGCGACAGCTGTGACAGCGAACGAACCGCAAACGGTCTATGGAGAAACCAATGCATTTCGTTTGCGCGTCAGCCGCTTTTTTCTGCGCACAATTCGCCACTAAAACACTGCATAATAATAGTGCAGTGAAATAACGTGAAAGCGGGTTCACAATCATTTTGTCTTGGCTAGTGAAATTTTTCTTGGGAAGATGATATGATTTCTACATAAATTAATCCAGATTAATTTTTGCAAATTATGTCGCATTTAGCCGATAAAACAAGCATTTTATGTCGCGTACGTACGTTCGCGCGTTCGCGAAGTTTTTCACCTCTGCAACACTCCTCTTCAACTTCCACGTTATTGCTGGACTAATCAACAAAATTACCGACCTATTTTCATTAGTGCTCATAAATCACGAATAAGATTTCGTGACTTATTGATCACGAATAAGATTCCGTGACTTATGATAGCTCACGAAACCCTTCATCATCATCATCATCATCAACATCACCACCATCATTATCATCATCACATCATCATCATCATCATCATATATGTATTTGCCTTGACAGATACATGTTTTACCTTCATCACCTTGTTAATGATACAATGTATTGTATCAAACAACGATGTATATCAACTGGAAAATGTGTTGTGAAACCGTTTTTACTTCAGGATTTGTAAATGCAACATTAAAAAGATAGGTATGTTTTCCAATATCATTAAAACTATATCGCAAAATTTCTGGTAAAGACGTAGTTTTATCCAATATAGTCCCTCCAAAAGGGCTTCTCTTACACTAGGATATAACAGGCGCCTTTTCATTACTGTCTGTGCAGCTTAACACTCGCCGTGCCGGTGCTCGGCGCCACCTTCACCGTGACGGGGGGGGGGGTAGACCTCCTCGAACTCGGGTCCTATTGGACGCAGACAAAAACCCAAAATAGTGTTTGAAAGCTCGTCAAAAATCATTTTGAAACTATTTCAGATTTTTTTTTTTTAGCTCTGGTCAATATTGAGGTCATTTAAATATTGAGGTCAGAGGTCATTAAAAGTCAGATTTTTCCGTTTCAGGACTTCGCTCCAGAAACCCACAAATATCTCGGGGACTAAATAGCTTAGGACTAAATAGGACTAATAGCTAGAACAAAAGCCCGGAAAAAAGCGACCGAAAGCTCTTGAAAATTGCAATCGCTAAACTCTCCTCAGATTTTAGCTCAGATCAATAGCTAAGGCTTCACAGGTCAATAGCTTAGGCTCCACAGGTCATCAAAAGCAAAAAGACTATATTTGACAAGACTGTTTTTCGCTAATACCTTTTTACCTAATCAAGATAAGGAAATAATTTTGACGCCATCATGTTGGTCTCGTCAAGGCGCTGCGAATCGTATTCAAGTTAACTAGTTTATGTTAATTTATAAATTTGACATCAGGTCAAGGTCAAGTGGGGACCCAAGTAGGGCATGTTGCATATTAGGAGACGTTTCTTGAATGAGACAAACACATTGATGCTGGTTTCACTTCTCTATCTTCATTCTGTCTAGAGTTATTGAGAGAAGAAGAAGAATGTAGGTGACCTCGGATGACTTCGGTTGACCCTGTAGTGGTCACGGAACAAAAATTGCCCCCGGATTATCAAAAATGGCCTATGATAACATGATCCAGAAGGAACTTCTGGATCCAGAAGGATATGCATGATATCAGAAACAGCTGACTGATATCATGCATATCTGCGGAATAGGAAGAATTTTAATATTTCCCCATTGACTTATAATGGGGATGTCACCGATATAAAACAAAACGAGATATACGACTTGTAGGTACATACCTATGTCCTTATGAAATTATGTAAGTTTGAAACCGATCGGCAAACAACTGTACGACCGCACACGTTCTTGGAGGTGTTGTCACGTGACCTGTCATGGTGACCTGACCTGAGATGAACCGTGGTCAAATTTTTCACACCATGTGGCTAATTGATCCCCAAACAGCTGTCTCAAAAATGGCAGCGCGCAGCGCCGCCGTTTTTTTCGCTATTCTCGAAAAACCTTAGGGGGTGTCTAAACGCCCCCCCCCCCCCCACCCGGCACGGCGCGGGTTAAGGAACCACATTTTGTTAATACATCATGAGTTTTTAACGTCATCATTGTGGTAAAGCGAAGAAACACGGCTATTTGTAAGCATCAATCACTGAAAACAGCACTTACAAAGTGGCAAGGCTGCAGTGCATACCCAATTCATTTATTTCGACGCTGGTTACTGCAAAAGCTTATCAGTTCTGTTTTTATGTTAAGTTTTCTAAGAAACAGGGAAGTATTGCGTTACAGTGCAGAGATACGTAGAGCTCCGATACTCCGTGTATCGGAGTATACCCGGAGTACAGTCGACCAATCAGTACAGTTTAACCATCAGCGGTACATTTTACCCATAAAAGGCTCCGATGTTGCTCAGTGCTGTAATGCCTACCAATACCAGCCTACCAATCAGTGGTGTAATACGGTACAGCCTACCAATCAGAGGTGTATTACGGTGCAGTATACCAATCAGAGGTGTAATACGGTACAGCCTACCAATCAGAGGTGTAATACGGTGCAGCCTACCAATCAGAGGTGTATTACGGTACAGCCTACCAATCAGAGGTGTAATACGGTACAGCCTACCAATCAGAGGTGTAATACGGTACATTATACCAATCAGAGGTGTAATACGGTACATTATACCAATCAGAGGTGTAATACGGTGCAGTCTACCAATCAGAGGCGTAATACGGTGCATTCTACCAATCAGAGGTGTAATACGGTGCAGTCTACCAATCAGAGATGTAATACGGTGCAGTCTACCAATCAGAGGTAAAATACGGTGCATTATACCAATCAGAGGTGTAATACGGTGCAGTCTACCAATCAGAGATGTAATGCGGTGCAGTCTACCAATCAGAGGTGTAATACGGTGCAGTCTACCAATCAGAGGCGTAATACGGTACAGCCTACCAATCAGAGGTGTAATACGGTGCATTCTACCAATCAGAGGTGTAATACGGTGCAGTCTACCAATAAGAGATGTAATACGGTGCAGTCTACCAATCAGAGATGTAATACGGTGCAGTCTACCAATAAGAGGCGTAATACGGTACAGCCTACCAATCAGAGGTGTAATACGGTACAGTATACCAATCAGAGGTGTAATAGGGTGCAGTTTACAAATCAGAGGTGTAATACGATGTAGCCTACCAATCAGAGGTGTAATACGATGCAGCCTACCAATCAGAGGTGTAATACGGTGCAGCCTACCAATCCTAGGTGTACTGCTGTACAGCCTACCAATCAGAGGTGGAATACGGTACAGTCTACCAATCAGAGGTGTAATACGGTGCATTCTACCAATCAGAGGTGTAATATGGTGCAGTCTACCAATCAGAGATGTAATACGGTGCAGTCTACCAATCAGAGGTGTAATACGGTGCAGTCTATCAATCAGAGGCGTAATACGGTACAGCCTACCAATCAGAGGTGTACTGCTGTACAATCTACCAATCAGAGGTGTACTGCTGTACAATCTACCAATCAGAGGTGTAATACGGTACAGTCTACCAATCAGAGGTGTAATAGGGTGCAGTTTACAAATCAGAGGTGTAATACGATGCAGCCTACCAATCAGAGGTGTAATACGATGCAGCATACCAATCAGAGGTGTAATACGATGCAGCCTACCAATCAGAGGTGTAATACGATGCAGCATACCAATCAGAGGTGTAATACGATGCAGCATACCAATCAGAGGTGTAATACGGTGCAATCTACCAATCAGAGGTGTAATACGGTGCAGCCTACTATTCAGAGGTGTAATACGGTGCAGCCTACCAATCAGAGGTGTAATACGGTGCAGTCTACCAATCAGAAGTGTAATACGGTTTAGCCTACCAATCAGAGGTGCAATACGGTACAGTCTACCAATAAGAGGTGTAATAGGGTGCAGCCTACCAATCAGAGGTGGTATACGGTACAGTCTACCAATCAGAGGTGTAATACGGTGCAGTCTACCAATCAGAGGTGTAATACGGTACAGCCTACCAATCAGAGGTGCAATACGGTACAGTCTACCAATAAGAGGTGTAATAGGGTGCAGCCTACCAATCAGAGGTGGAATACGGTACAGTCTACCAATCAGAGGTGTAATACAGTGCAGTCTACCAATCAGAGGTGTAATACGGTGCAGTCTACCAATCAGAGATGTAATACGGTGCAGTCTACCAATCAGAGGTGTAATACGGTGCAGTCTACCAATGAGAGGTGTAATACGGTACAGCCTACCAATTAGAGGTACAATACGGTACAGTCTACCAATCAGAGGTGTAATAGGGTGCAGCCTACCAATCAGAGGTGTAATACGATGCAGCCTACCAATCAGAGGTGTAATACGGTGCAGAATACCAATCAGAGGTGTAATACGGTGCAGCCTACCAATCAGTGGTGTACTGCTGTACAATCTACCAATCAGAGGTGTACTGCTGTACAATCTACCAATCAGAGGTGTACTGCTGTACAGTCTACCAATCAGAGGTGTACTGCTGTACAGTCTACCAATCAGAGGTGTAGTACGGTGCAGTCTACCAATCAGAAGTGTAATACGGTGCAGTCTACCAATCAGAGGTGTAATACGGTGCAATCTACCAATCAGAGGTGTACTGCTGTACAGTCTACCAATCAGAGGTGTAATACGGTGCAGTCTACCAATCAGAGGTGTAATACGGTGCAGTCTACCAATCAGAGGTGTATTACGGTGCAGCCTACCAATCAGAAGTGTAATAGGGTGCAGTCTACCAATCAGATGTGTAATACGGTGCAATCTACCAATCAGAGGTGTACTGCGGTGCAGCCTACCAATCAGTGGTGTAATACGGTGCAGCCTACTATTCAGAGGTGTAATACGGTGCATCCTACCAGCTCTGCAGTTTTCATACAGATCCATTGCGATGTAGTCTGCCTGCTACCAAACACTTACTTCTTGTTCGCGTCGACTGATTTCATCCCGCAGATCACAACACACATGGCTGCTGGCGGCGGTGACGCTGCTGGCGACACTAGCGCCATCTCTGGGCGGTGAGTGGTGCGAGAACTTCGAGTCCGGCGCTGGAACGTTCTGGAGCCAGCGCAGCTACAGCAGCCAATGGCAACACACCACGTACACGGAAGAATCCAAGTCGGGCGATGGAAAAATGCCGAAACCCACCACCGGTGAGGTACGTGAAAATTACTGCGGTCGAAACATGAAAACCGGCAGTTCTTAAGAAGTAAAATTAAGATCTAACCCCTTCACAGAAACAGGAATGAATTGCATTGTCGTGTCATTTATTGTTTTTTTTATATGAACATAACAATTCGTATGCTATGCCCTTGTGAGAACAATTCGTCATTTACTTCTGGTCTGAGTCGTAAATAAGGATTAGTCGTTGGAGTTCGTTTCACTGTTTATTCAAACAAAATCAAAGCATTTGCTGGTCACATTGGCCAAAAGACTTAAACAAAGGTGAAAGCTGTAGAAAGGCGGCAGCACATGCATGTTTTAACCTGACCTGATGCTTCCATGTAGTCTTCACGGACTTCTCTTAACCCTCGCCCGTGCAGCGTCCGATCAGTGCGTGACCGTGCAGGGGGGGGGGGGGGGGGGGGGAGGCTGGTACAACCCCCCCCCCTAGCGTTTCGCTCCTAATTGGGCTAGAGCTTCGATTCAAAAACGAGCGTGTTGCTTGTCACGAGAAGAAGCTATTGATATCCGATTGTAAGGTCCTAGGTCATTAGGTGACCTCTGATGTCATGTCAATTACCAAAAATTCAACCAAATTTTAAATGCGTATAAATTGAATTTAATCGAGCTAGAATCGCGAATGAAGATTTAATTATGCTAAATGGTGCCAAATTTGAAATCAGCCTCACAAAAGTCCTAGAAACTGCCAAATTCCAAAAAGGTCATGTCAGGTCATGTCAGGTCATTTGAGGCCAGTGACCTCGGTTGACCTGTTGGGGCGCATGACCCTAGTGGAACATATAATTATGTAAAATAGATCCCATATTTGAAATGAGCGTCACAAAATGTCCTAGAAACTACCAGAAGCCAAAAAAGTAAAATGTGGTCATCGGAGGTCACAATCTCAATGGAAACCACAACTCACCTGGAAACACCTGTGCATATGCTCCTGAACAACAAACACTATGCCACCGCACAAGTTACAATGATCAATACTACGGGATGCCAGTTGCGCCTGACATGACCTTGAAAAACAGGTGCTGGTCACGGGTCTTGAAAAACAGGTGGGAGGTCACGGGTCATGTGACCTATAACTTAATTTGTTTTCAGAATATGTGTCAAATTGTTCACAAGTAGGATACTGAAAGTTTCTTCGCAATCGGTTGATATTTACGCGAGTTATTCTCGAAAAAACGAGGGGGTGGCATCAACCCCCCTGCACTGGCGAGGGATAAACCTCCCCAAGAAAGGGATAAGGTAAACTGCTTTGGTTTATCAGCTACCGTCGCCATTGCAAGTTAAAAATATTTAAGCATATACATAAGCGGCGGGTTTGGGAATGAAGAGCCAGTTAACCACTATCCTAGAAAAATTGAAATGTTAATATTATCTAACACGGCGTTGCATGATGACAGTCGGCTAACCACAAGTGAAACGCCTTAATTGGGTCGGGAACCGAGTGGGCTAGTCTTAAGCGTTATTTCTGATGTGAAAGAGCGTTTAACGCTTTGCTTTTAGTTGAACAGGACATGCTAGGACGGTGACCTTGGTAGCCGTCCTTCGTCGGCCCCAGGCGGTCACGTGACCGGACGGGTCAGCCGGGGCCGGCCGAGCGCGAGGCCGCTGGGTCGTGACCGCTAGTTGCGCATCTAGAGCACCAGCACGATAGACAAGACATGGTTGTGTGTCGGCGCACGCTGCTCCTAAACCTGACAGTGCAGAATTTCACAAATATATACGATATTTTTACATCAACATTTTGGTGTGCAAATTTTCAGCCACATCAACCGAGCAGTTGCAAAGAAGCCTCTGCCTATGCAACCCTGAATCCTCTGCCCTAACTGTAAGCCTCTGGAAACCAAGGCTACGATCGGGCCGCTCATTCTTAGATTTCCCCTCTAGTTGACGGAAGATCCCACGTCCAACGGTCCGCTGGATAACAACAGTTGACCCCGATAATCTTAGAACCATCCATTGCCTCTGGAACCATCCGTTGCCCGGTCCGCAGAAGCCGTTCATACACTACTCCTCGTCAGCTTCCACGTTAGTGCTGGACTAATCAACAAAGTTACCCACCTATTTTCATTAGTGCTCATAAATCACGAATAAGATTTAGTGACTTATGAGAGCTCACGAATCGAGAAAAGATTAGCACGCGACTGGAATCGAACCCGGGCTATCGGGTTCCTCTTCACGCCACTGTGATGCACCGCAGGATGGCATGCTGCTGCTTCGTCCGTCGCGGGGAGCGGACATCACTTCTTCTCGTCTGGAGTCTCCTGAACTGGTGTTTTCTGACGAGGCTTCCATCGAGCTGACCTATTGGCTCTGGTACACCGGCTCCCACAGCCAGGTCAACTTCCTGCTGTACAGGTCAGGTCAGGGTCAGGTCAGGGTCAGGTCAGGGTCAGGTCAGGGTCAGGTCAGGGTCAGGTCAGGGTCAGGTCAGGGTCAGGTCAGGGTCAGGTCAGGGTCAGGTCAGGGTCAGGTCAGGGTCAGGTCAGGGTCAGGTCAGGGTCAGGTCAGGGTCAGGGGGAATGTCAACGGCTCAGATCAGGGGTAAAGGCAGGTGATCACGAATCAAAAGACATGCCAGGTCCAAGATCAGGTCAGGGGTCAGATTAAGGTCATGCCTACCAGTAAGGCGCCGTAGTTGGCGATGAACGAGCGAGCGCGATGGAAATGTATGAGGAATTTCAACTCGATCGGGCAAGTAGCTTCTGAGATACAGAAAGGGTGCGCACGTGCGCACGTGCAGAGGTACCCACCTTTGACTTGTAGGAAAGTGGGGGCTGAGAGGTCCCTAACTACACACCAAATTTGAACACAATCGCCTCAGCCGTTCCAGAGATATTGAATAGGGGTGTGCACGTGCGCACGTGCAAAGCCACTCCACCCTTGACTTGTGGAAAGGCGGCGGCTGAGAGGTCCCTAATCACACACCAAATTTGAACACAATCGGCTCAGCCGTTCCTGAGATACAGAAGAGGGGTGTGCACGTGCGCACGTGCAGAGGCACCCACCCACCCCTGACTTGTGGGCAACTGGCGGATGAGAGGTCACTAACCACACACCAAATTTGAACACAATCGGCTCAGCTGTTCCTGAGATATAGAATAGGGGTGTGCACGTGCGCACGTGCCGAGTCGCCCCACCCCTGAGTTGTGTGAAAGTGGCGGCTGAGGGGCCCCTAACCACACACACAATTTGCACATCATCTGCCCAGCCGTTGCGGAGTTATTGCGAGAAAATACCTTTCAACACCCCTCACGCGGCACGCGCCACGCGGCACGCGCCACGCGCAGTGTTAGTCACCCACATGAGTTGGCACTGGTCTCACACAGGGTAGGTTAGATGGGGCTGCTCAGCAAAGAAGTCCGCTTGTCAATCGGACGTGCGATTGCAGAGATATGAGCTTCTCAAAAGCGTCGCCACGGGCCGGGCCGGGCCGGGCCGGGCCGGGACGCTCATAATCAGATTTTTCCCATACACCACGGAAGGACGAGCGCGTGCTCGTAATAACCTAGTCGGTTTAATTTCGCTGTTGGAATTATGAGGTCAATGAGGTGGCTCAGTTTTCTGTATCATAGTTGAGGTCAAGTCAAGTTGATCACTTCAGGACGCTATTTATTGTCACTTACCTGCTCTAATTGAAATTGGTGTTCATATGGCAATAGCAATTCGCAATCACATTAGATTACCTACCACAACGAAGCTCAATAGTATTCTGCTGATTAGTCAATATTGTTGATTGGTCAAGGATTATCATGACATTGCTTTCGTCAGTCATGTTACCAAGTTCAAGGTCAGTTGACGTCAGGGGGCGGGGCGGACCGTGTCCAGGTATGTCGGTCAAGTAAAACTTTCGCCTCTAAATTCTGCCGGACACTAGGAATTGCGCGATCGGGTGGTGGGGTCAGGGCCTGCGGAACAAGCTATGCTGAGAGCGGGTCCTGACCTCAGAAATCCATCCATTCAAAACACTCGGACTAAATTGATAAAATAAAGGAACAAAGGTGACATTAGCCGTTTTCATGAAGGATTATTGCGCTGAAAAGTTGCTGAATGATTCTTAAAGTTTTGAAAAACCACAACTTGTACATGCGATTTTTGGCTAGAAATGTCCCTCTTAATTTTGGAAGATGTTGATAAGAATACAATATGTTGACAAAACTGCTGTTTGGTGGTAATTATCAGTATAATAATTATCAGTATAAGTATTGATATTACCTTCCTGAAGCTTCCTGAATCTTCCTGAAACTTTCAGGAAGATTATATCAATACTTATCTTGCTTATTACCACCAAACCGCAATTTTGACAACATATGTTATCCTTACCAACATATTACAAAATTATGAGGGACATTTCTAGTCAAAAACCGCATGTAAAAGTTGTATAATTTTTCAAAACTTTCAGAATCTTTCAGAAACTTTTCAGCGCAATAATCCTTCGTGAAAACGGCTATTACTGACAATATGTTCTTTCTCTTGCAGACTGGTAAATGGAGTTGAAGACAAGGAACCTTTCCTGAACATCACATCGTACTCCACCAAGCAAGCCAGTTACTGGTCAACTATGCAAGCCGGCCTCAACCTGGACAAAGGCAAGAAGATTCAAGTGAGTTTGCGGCATAGCAATTGCAAAGCTTGTCTTTCAGGCAAATAATTCGCCTTAAAGTTTCAAACAAACATGTTTGAAAGTTGATAAATAAACAGTCGGTAAATATAACTTCGTGTATATTTTGATGTGGAGTGATATTCACGAGCTGGAACATGAACAGATATTAAATCCTATTTATATTCAAGATTTTATACTTGAAAATAAGCTTGCGTGGACTTATTATGAAATTAGTTTCGTACAAAACTGCGCAAATGTGTACAAATATGTACAGCGACTGAGATGCAGAGATGCTGCTCAATACTGGACGATATTTATCAAACGTTGATGAAGCCTTGTGTTCATCATAGGCAGATGTAGAGCTGAACTGATCGGACTCGAACTGAGCTGAACTGATCGGACTCGAACTGAGCTGAACTGATCGGACTCGAAACTGAGCTGAACTGATCGGACCTCGAAACTGAGCTGAACTGATCGGACTCGAACTGAGCTGGAACTGATCGGACTCGAACTGAGCTGAACTGATCGGGACTCGAACTAAGCTGAACTGATCGGACTCGAACTGAGCTGAACTGATCGGACTCGAACTGAGCTGAACTGATCGGACTCGAACTGAGCTGAACTGATCGGACTTGAACTGAGCTGAACTGATCGGACTCGAACTGAGCTGAACTGATCGGACTTACTCTTCTTCAGCTGGCCATACACGGCTACCTGGCGGGAGACTCAGCTGCCAACGTCGCTCTGGACAGGAGTCATCCCTGAGCGGAGTGAGCGGACAAACAACGCCCTGTGGAGAGAGTAAGAGCTATATTGTACTCAACTGGTGTGAGGGATGTAATTTTACAATATGAATTACAGGTGATATGGTTTCATGTTGCGAGTCTTCGAAGTATGTGCCTACTTCAGGGAAAATCACG
>JAXIVJ010014035.1:30000-35585 GCA_036785665.1 Chirona hameri | reverse complement strand
CACACACACACACACACCTACACACACACACACACACACCTACACACACACACACACACACCTACACACACACACACACACACACCTACACACACACACACACACACACCTACACACACACACACACACACACCTACACACACACACACACACACCTACACACACACACACACACACACCTACACACACACACACACACACACCTACACACACACACACACACACACCTACACACACACACACACACACACCTACACACACACACACACACACACCTACACACACACACACACACACACCTACACACACACACACACACACACCTACACACACACACACACACACACACACCTACACACACACACACACACACACCTACACACACACACACACACACACCTACACACACACACACACACACCTACACACACACACACACACACCTACACACACACACACACACACCTACACACACACACACACACACACCTACACACACACACACACACACCTACACACACACACACACACACCTACACACACACACACACACACCTACACACACACACACACACACCTACACACACACACACACACACCTACACACACACACACACACACCTACACACACACACACACACACCTACACACACACACACACACACCTACACACACACACACACACACCTACACACACACACACACACACCTACACACACACACACACACACCTACACACACACACACACACACCTACACACACACACACACACACCTACACACACACACACACACCTACACACACACACACACACACCTACACACACACACACACACACCTACACACACACACACACACACCTACACACACACACACACACACCTACACACACACACACACACACCTACACACACACACACACACACCTACACACACACACACACACACCTACACACACACACACACACACCTACACACACACACACACACACCTACACACACACACACACACACCTACACACACACACACACACACACCTACACACACACACACACACACCTACACACACACACACACACACCTACACACACACACACACACACCTACACACACACACACACACCTACACACACACACACACACACCTACACACACACACACACACACCTACACACACACACACACACCTACACACACACACACACACACCTACACACACACACACACACCTACACACACACACACACACACTACACACACACACACACACCTACACACACACACACACACCTACACACACACACACACACTACACACACACACACACACCTACACACACACACACACACTACACACACACACACACACCTACACACACACACACACACCTACACACACACACACACACCTACACACACACACACACACCTACACACACACACACACACCTACACACACACACACACACACCTACACACACACACACACACCTACACACACACACACACACCTACACACACACACACACACCTACACACACACACACACACCTACACACACACACACACCTACACACACACACACACACCTACACACACACACACACACCTACACACACACACACACCTACACACACACACACACCTACACACACACACACACACCTACACACACACACACACACCTACACACACACACACACACCTACACACACACACACACACCTACACACACACACACACCTACACACACACACACACCTACACACACACACACACCTACACACACACACACACCTACACACACACACACACCTACACACACACACACACCTACACACACACACACACCTACACACACACACACACCTACACACACACACACACCTACACACACACACACACCCACACACACACCTACACACACACACACACACACACACACACACACACACACACACACACACACACACACACACACACACACACACACACACACACACACACACACACACACACACACACACACACACACACACACACACACACACACACACACACACACACACACACACACACACACACACACACACACACACACACACACACACACACACACACACACACACACACACACACACACACACACACACACACACACACACACACACACACACACACACACACACACACACACACACACACACACACACACACACACACACACACACACACACACACACACACACACACACACACACACACACACACACACACACACACACACACACACACACACACACACACACACACACACACACACACACACACACACACACACACACACACACACACACACACACACACACACACACACACACACACACACACACACACACACACACACACACACACACACACACACACACACACACACACACACACACACACACACACACACACACACACACACACACACACACACACACACACACACACACACACACACACACACACACACACACACACACACACACACACACACACACACACACACACACACACACACACACACACACACACACACACACACACACACACACACACACACACACACACACACACACACACACACACACACACACACACACACACACACACACACACACACACACACACACACACACACACACACACACACACACACACACACACACACACACACACACACACACACACACACACACACACACACACACACACACACACACACACACACACACACACACACACACACACACACACACACACACACACACACACACACACACACACACACACACACACACACACACACACACACACACACACACACACACACACACACACACACACACACACACACACACACACACACACACACACACACACACACACACACACACACACACACACACACACACACACACACACACACACACACACACACACACACACACACACACACACACACACACACACACACACACACACAACACACACACACACACAGACACAGCACACACGACACAGACACAGACACAGACACAGACACAGACACAGACACAGACACAGACACAGACACAGACACAGACACAGACACAGACACAGACACAGACACAGACACAGACACAGACACAGACACAGACACAGACACAGACACAGACACAGACACAGACACAGACACAGACACAGACACAGACACACAGACACAGACACAGACACAGACACAGACACAGACACAGACACAGACACAGACACAGACACAGACACAGGACACAGACACAGACACAGACACAGACACAGACACAGACACAGACACAGACACAGACACAGACACAGACACAGACACAGACACAGACACAGACACAGACACAGACACAGACACAGACACAGACACAGACACAGACACAGACACAGACACAGACACAGACACAGACACAGACACAGACACAGACACAGACACAGACACAGACACAGACACAGACACAGACACAGACACAGACACAGACACAGACACAGACACAGACACAGACACAGACACAGACACAGACACAGACACAGACACAGACACAGACACAGACACAGACACAGACACAGACACAGACACAGACACAGACACAGACACAGACACAGACACAGACACAGACACAGACACAGACACAGACACAGACACAGACACAGACACAGACACAGACACAGACACAGACACAGACACAGACACAGACACAGACACAGACACAGACACAGACACAGACACAGACACAGACACAGACACAGACACAGACACAGACACAGACACAGACACAGACACAGACACAGACACAGACACAGACACAGACACAGACACAGACACAGACACAGACACAGACACAGACACAGACACAGACACAGACACAGACACAGACACAGACACAGACACAGACACAGACACAGACACAGACACAGACACAGACACAGACACAGACACAGACACAGACACAGACACAGACACAGACACAGACACAGACACAGACACAGACACAGACACAGACACAGACACAGACACAGACACAGACACAGACACAGACACAGACACAGACACAGACACAGACACAGACACAGACACAGACACAGACACAGACACAGACACAGACACAGACACAGACACAGACACAGACACAGACACAGACACAGACACAGACACAGACACAGACACAGACACAGACACAGACACAGACACAGACACAGACACAGACACAGACACAGACACAGACACAGACACAGACACAGACACAGACACAGACACAGACACAGACACAGACACAGACACAGACACAGACACAGACACAGACACAGACACAGACACAGACACAGACACAGACACAGACACAGACACAGACACAGACACAGACACAGACACAGACACAGACACAGACACAGACACAGACACAGACACAGACACAGACACAGACACAGACACAGACACAGACACAGACACAGACACAGACACAGACACAGACACAGACACAGACACAGACACAGACACAGACACAGACACAGACACAGACACAGACACAGACACAGACACAGACACAGACACAGACACAGACACAGACACAGACACAGACACAGACACAGACACAGACACAGACACAGACACAGACACAGACACAGACACAGACACAGACACAGACACAGACACAGACACAGACACAGACACAGACACAGACACAGACACAGACACAGACACAGACACAGACACAGACACAGACACAGACACAGACACAGACACAGACACAGACACAGACACAGACACAGACACAGACACAGACACAGACACAGACACAGACACAGACACAGACACAGACACAGACACAGACACAGACACAGACACAGACACAGACACAGACACAAGACACAGACACAGACACAGACACAGACACAGACACAGACACAGACACAGACACAGACACAGACACAGACACAGACACAGACACAGACACAGACACAGACACAGACACAGACACAGACACAGACACAGACACAGACACAGACACAGACACAGACACAGACACAGACACAGACACAGACACAGACACAGACACAGACACAGACACAGACACAGACACAGACACAGACACAGACACAGACACAGACACAGACACAGACACAGACACAGACACAGACACAGACACAGACACAGACACAGACACAGACACAGACACAGACACAGACACAGACACAGACACAGACACAGACACAGACACAGACACAGACACAGACACAGACACAGACACAGACACAGACACAGACACAGACACAGACACAGACACAGACACAGACACAGACACAGACACAGACACAGACACAGACACAGACACAGACACAGACACAGACACAGACACAGACACAGACACAGACACAGACACAGACACAGACACAGACACAGACACAGACACAGACACAGACACAGACACAGACACAGACACAGACACAGACACAGACACAGACACAGACACAGACACAGACACAGACACAGACACAGACACAGACACAGACACAG
>JAXIVJ010014035.1:15000-22500 GCA_036785665.1 Chirona hameri | reverse complement strand
CACACACACACACACACACACACACACACACACACACACACACACACACACACACACACACACACACACACACACACACACACACACACACACACACACACACACACACACACACACACACACACACACACACACACACACACACACACACACACACACACACACACACACACACACACACACACACACACACACACACACACACACACACACACACACACACACACACACACACACACACACACACACACACACACACACACACACACACACACACACACACACACACACACACACACACACACACACACACACACACACACACACACACACACACACACACACACACACACACACACACACACACACACACACACACACACACACACACACACACACACACACACACACACACACACACACACACACACACACACACACACACACACACACACACACACACACACACACACACACACACACACACACACACACACACACACACACACACACACACACACACACACACACACACACACACACACACACACACACACACACACACACACACACACACACACACACACACACACACACACACACACACACACACACACACACACACACACACACACACACACACACACACACACACACACACACACACACACACACACACACACACACACACACACACACACACACACACACACACACACACACACACACACACACACACACACACACACACACACACACACACACACACACACACACACACACACACACACACACACACACACACACACACACACACACACACACACACACACACACACACACACACACACACACACACACACACACACACACACACACACACACACACACACACACACACACACACACACACACACACACACACACACACACACACACACACACACACACACACACACACACACACACACACACACACACACACACACACACACACACACACACACACACACACACACACACACACACACACACACACACACACACACACACACACACACACACACACACACACACACACACACACACACACACACACACACACACACACACACACACACACACACACACACACACACACACACACACACACACACACACACACACACACACACACACACACACACACACACACACACACACACACACACACACACACACACACACACACACACACACACACACACACACACACACACACACACACACACACACACACACACACACACACACACACACACACACACACACACACACACACACACACACACACACACACACACACACACACACACACACACACACACACACACACACACACACACACACACACACACACACACACACACACACACACACACACACACACACACACACACACACACACACACACACACACACACACACACACACACACACACACACACACACACACACACACACACACACACACACACACACACACACACACACACACACACACACACACACACACACACACACACACACACACACACACACACACACACACACACACACACACACACACACACACACACACACACACACACACACACACACACACACACACACACACACACACACACACACACACACACACACACACACACACACACACACACACACACACACACACACACACACACACACACACACACACACACACACACACACACACACACACACACACACACACACACACACACACACACACACACAGACACACACAGACACACACAGACACACACAGACACACACAGACACACACAGACACACACAGACACACACAGACACACACAGACACACACAGACACACACAGACACACACAGACACACACAGACACACACAGACACACACAGACACACACAGACACACACAGACACACACAGACACACACAGACACACACAGACACACACAGACACACACAGACACACACAGACACACACAGACACACACAGACACACACAGACACACACAGACACACACAGACACACACAGACACACACAGACACACACAGACACACACAGACACACACAGACACACACAGACACACACAGACACACACAGACACACACAGACACACACAGACACACACAGACACACACAGACACACACAGACACACACAGACACACACAGACACACACAGACACACACAGACACACACAGACACACACAGACACACACAGACACACACAGACACACACAGACACACACAGACACACACAGACACACACAGACACACACAGACACACACAGACACACACAGACACACACAGACACACACAGACACACACAGACACACACAGACACACACAGACACACACAGACACACACAGACACACACAGACACACACAGACACACACAGACACACACAGACACACACAGACACACACAGACACACACAGACACACACAGACACACACAGACACACACAGACACACACAGACACACACAGACACACACAGACACACACAGACACACACAGACACACACAGACACACACAGACACACACAGACACACACAGACACACACAGACACACACAGACACACACAGACACACACAGACACACACAGACACACACAGACACACACAGACACACACAGACACACACAGACACACACAGACACACACAGACACACACAGACACACACAGACACACACAGACACACACAGACACACACAGACACACACAGACACACACAGACACACACAGACACACACAGACACACACAGACACACACAGACACACACAGACACACACAGACACACACAGACACACACAGACACACACAGACACACACAGACACACACAGACACACACAGACACACACAGACACACACAGACACACACAGACACACACAGACACACACAGACACACACAGACACACACAGACACACACAGACACACACAGACACACACAGACACACACAGACACACACAGACACACACAGACACACACAGACACACACAGACACACACAGACACACACAGACACACACAGACACACACAGACACACACAGACACACACAGACACACACAGACACACACAGACACACACAGACACACACAGACACACACAGACACACACAGACACACACAGACACACACAGACACACACAGACACACACAGACACACACAGACACACACAGACACACACAGACACACACAGACACACACAGACACACACAGACACACACAGACACACACAGACACACACAGACACACACAGACACACACAGACACACACAGACACACACAGACACACACAGACACACACAGACACACACAGACACACACAGACACACACAGACACACACAGACACACACAGACACACACAGACACACACAGACACACACAGACACACACAGACACACACAGACACACACAGACACACACAGACACACACAGACACACACAGACACACACAGACACACACAGACACACACAGACACACACAGACACACACAGACACACACAGACACACACAGACACACACAGACACACACAGACACACACAGACACACACAGACACACACAGACACACACAGACACACACAGACACACACAGACACACACAGACACACACAGACACACACAGACACACACAGACACACACAGACACACACAGACACACACAGACACACACAGACACACACAGACACACACAGACACACACAGACACACACAGACACACACAGACACACACAGACACACACAGACACACACAGACACACACAGACACACACAGACACACACAGACACACACAGACACACACAGACACACACAGACACACACAGACACACACAGACACACACAGACACACACAGACACACACAGACACACACAGACACACACAGACACACACAGACACACACAGACACACACAGACACACACAGACACACACAGACACACACAGACACACACAGACACACACAGACACACACAGACACACACAGACACACACAGACACACACAGACACACACAGACACACACAGACACACACAGACACACACAGACACACACAGACACACACAGACACACACAGACACACACAGACACACACAGACACACACAGACACACACAGACACACACAGACACACACAGACACACACAGACACACACAGACACACACAGACACACACAGACACACACAGACACACACAGACACACACAGACACACACAGACACACACAGACACACACAGACACACACAGACACACACAGACACACACAGACACACACAGACACACACAGACACACACAGACACACACAGACACACACAGACACACACAGACACACACAGACACACACAGACACACACAGACACACACAGACACACACAGACACACACAGACACACACAGACACACACAGACACACACAGACACACACAGACACACACAGACACACACAGACACACACAGACACACACAGACACACACAGACACACACAGACACACACAGACACACACAGACACACACAGACACACACAGACACACACAGACACACACAGACACACACAGACACACACAGACACACACAGACACACACAGACACACACAGACACACACAGACACACACAGACACACACAGACACACACAGACACACACAGACACACACAGACACACACAGACACACACAGACACACACAGACACACACAGACACACACAGACACACACAGACACACACAGACACACACAGACACACACAGACACACACAGACACACACAGACACACACAGACACACACAGACACACAGACACACAGACACACAGACACACAGACACACAGACACACAGACACACAGACACACAGACACACAGACACACAGACACACAGACACACAGACACACAGACACACAGACACACAGACACACAGACACACAGACACACAGACACACAGACACACAGACACACAGACACACAGACACACAGACACACAGACACACAGACACACAGACACACAGACACACAGACACACAGACACACAGACACACAGACACACAGACACACAGACACACAGACACACAGACACACAGACACACAGACACACAGACACACAGACACACAGACACACAGACACACAGACACACAGACACACAGACACACAGACACACAGACACACAGACACACAGACACACAGACACACAGACACACAGACACACAGACACACAGACACACAGACACACAGACACACAGACACACAGACACACAGACACACAGACACACAGACACACAGACACACAGACACACAGACACACAGACACACAGACACACAGACACACAGACACACAGACACACAGACACACAGACACACAGACACACAGACACACAGACACACAGACACACAGACACACAGACACACAGACACACAGACACACAGACACACAGACACACAGACACACAGACACACAGACACACAGACACACAGACACACAGACACACAGACACACAGACACACAGACACACAGACACACAGACACACAGACACACAGACACACAGACACACAGACACACAGACACACAGACACACAGACACACAGACACACAGACACACAGACACACAGACACACAGACACACAGACACACAGACACACAGACACACAGACACACAGACACACAGACACACAGACACACAGACACACAGACACACAGACACACAGACACACAGACACACAGACACACAGACACACAGACACACAGACACACAGACACACAGACACACAGACACACAGACACACAGACACACAGACACACAGACACACAGACACACAGACACACAGACACACAGACCACAGACACACAGACACACAGACACACAGACACACAGACACACAGACACACAGACACACAGACACACAGACACACAGACACACAGACACACAGACACACAGACACACAGACACACAGACACACAGACACACAGACACACAGACACACAGACACACAGACACACAGACACACAGACACACAGACACACAGACACACAGACACACAGACACACAGACACACAGACACACAGACACACAGACACACAGACACACAGACACACAGACACACAGACACACAGACACACAGACACACAGACACACAGACACACAGACACACAGACACACAGACACACAGACACACAGACACACAGACACACAGACACACAGACACACAGACACACAGACACACAGACACACAGACACACAGACACACAGACACACAGACACACAGACACACAGACACACAGACACACAGACACACAGACACACAGACACACAGACACACAGACACACAGACACACAGACACACAGACACACAGACACACAGACACACAGACACACAGACACACAGACACACAGACACACAGACACACAGACACACAGACACACAGACACACAGACACACAGACACACAGACACACAGACACACAGACACACAGACACACAGACACACAGACACACAGACACACAGACACACAGACACACAGACACACAGACACACAGACACACAGACACACAGACACACAGACACACAGACACACAGACACACAGACACACAGACACACAGACACACAGACACACAGACACACAGACACACAGACACACAGACACACAGACACACAGACACACAGACACACAGACACACAGACACACAGACACACAGACACACAGACACACAGACACACAGACACACAGACACACAGACACACAGACACACAGACACACAGACACACAGACACACAGACACACAGACACACAGACACACAGACACACAGACACACAGACACACAGACACACAGACACACAGACACACAGACACACAGACACACAGACACACAGACACACAGACACACAGACACACAGACACACAGACACACAGACACACAGACACACAGACACACAGACACACAGACACACAGACACACAGACACACAGACACACAGACACACAGACACACAGACACACAGACACACAGACACACAGACACACAGACACACAGACACACAGACACACAGACACACAGACACACAGACACACAGACACACAGACACACAGACACACAGACACACAGACACACAGACACACAGACACACAGACACACAGACACACAGACACACAGACACACAGACACACAGACACACAGACACACAGACACACAGACACACAGACACACAGACACACAGACACACAGACACACAGACACACAGACACACAGACACACAGACACACAGACACACAGACACACAGACACACAGACACACAGACACACAGACACACAGACACACAGACACACAGACACACAGACACACAGACACACAGACACACAGACACACAGACACACAGACACACAGACACACAGACACACAGACACACAGACACACAGACACACAGACACACAGACACACAGAC
>JAXIVJ010014035.1:0-7500 GCA_036785665.1 Chirona hameri | reverse complement strand
ACACACACACACACACACACACACACACACACACACACACACACACACACACACACACACACACACACACACACACACACACACACACACACACACACACACACACACACACACACACACACACACACACACACACACACACACACACACACACACACACACACACACACACACACACACACACACACACACACACACACACACACACACACACACACACACACACACACACACACACACACACACACACACACACACACACACACACACACACACACACACACACACACACACACACACACACACACACACACACACACACACACACACACAGCACACACACACACACACACACACACACACACACACACACACACACACACACACACACACACACACACACACACACACAACACACACACACACACACACACACACACACACACACACACACAGCACACACACACACACACACACACACACACACACACACACACACACACACACACACACACACACACACACACACACACACACACACACACACACACACACACACACACACACACACACACACACACACACACACACACACACACACACACACACACACACACACACACACACACACACACACACACACACACACACACACACACACACACACACACACACACACACACACACACACACACACACACACACACACACACACACACACACACACACACACACACACACACACACACACACACACACACACACACACACACACACACACACACACACACACACACACACACACACACACACACACACACACACACACACACACACACACACACACACACACACACACACACACACACACACACACACACACACACACACACACACACACACACACACACACACACACACACACAGCACACACACACACACACACACACACACACACACACACACACACACACACACACACACACACACACACACACACACACACACACACACACACACACACACACACACACACACACACACACACACACACACACACACACACACACACACACACACACACACACACACACACACACACACACACACACACACACACACACACTCACACACACACACACACACACACACACACACACACACACCTACACACACACACACACACACACACACACACACACACACACACACACACACACACTACACACACACACACCTACACACACACACACACCTACACACACACACACACACACTACACACACACACACACCTACACACACACACACACCTACACACACACACACACCTACACACACACACACACCTACACACACACACACACCTACACACACACACACACCTACACACACACACACACCTACACACACACACACACCTACACACACACACACACCTACACACACACACACACCTACACACACACACACACCTACACACACACACACACCTACACACACACACACACCTACACACACACACACACCTACACACACACACACACCTACACACACACACACACCTACACACACACACACACCTACACACACACACACACCTACACACACACACACACCTACACACACACACACCTACACACACACACACACCTACACACACACACACACCTACACACACACACACACCTACACACACACACACACCTACACACACACACACACCTACACACACACACACACCTACACACACACACACACCTACACACACACACACACCTACACACACACACACACCTACACACACACACACACCTACACACACACACACACCTACACACACACACACACCTACACACACACACACACCTACACACACACACACACCTACACACACACACACACCTACACACACACACACACCTACACACACACACACACCTACACACACACACACACCTACACACACACACACACCTACACACACACACACACCTACACACACACACACACCTACACACACACACACACCTACACACACACACACACCTACACACACACACACACCTACACACACACACACACCTACACACACACACACACCTACACACACACACACACCTACACACACACACACACCTACACACACACACACACCTACACACACACACACACCTACACACACACACACACCTACACACACACACACACCTACACACACACACACACCTACACACACACACACACCTACACACACACACACACCTACACACACACACACACCTACACACACACACACACCTACACACACACACACACCTACACACACACACACACCTACACACACACACACACCTACACACACACACACACCTACACACACACACACACCTACACACACACACACACCTACACACACACACACACCTACACACACACACACACCTACACACACACACACACCTACACACACACACACACCTACACACACACACACACCTACACACACACACACACCTACACACACACACACACCTACACACACACACACACCTACACACACACACACACCTACACACACACACACACCTACACACACACACACACCTACACACACACACACACCTACACACACACACACACCTACACACACACACACACCTACACACACACACACACCTACACACACACACACACCTACACACACACACACACCTACACACACACACACACCTACACACACACACACACCTACACACACACACACACCTACACACACACACACACCTACACACACACACACACCTACACACACACACACACCTACACACACACACACACCTACACACACACACACACCTACACACACACACACACCTACACACACACACACACCTACACACACACACACACCTACACACACACACACACCTACACACACACACACACCTACACACACACACACACCTACACACACACACACACCTACACACACACACACCTACACACACACACACACCTACACACACACACACACCTACACACACACACACACCTACACACACACACACACCTACACACACACACACACCTACACACACACACACACCTACACACACACACACACCTACACACACACACACACCTACACACACACACACACCTACACACACACACACACCTACACACACACACACACCTACACACACACACACACCTACACACACACACACACCTACACACACACACACACCTACACACACACACACACCTACACACACACACACACCTACACACACACACACACCTACACACACACACACACCTACACACACACACACACCTACACACACACACACACCTACACACACACACACACCTACACACACACACACACCTACACACACACACACACCTACACACACACACACACCTACACACACACACACACCTACACACACACACACACCTACACACACACACACACCTACACACACACACACACCTACACACACACACACACCTACACACACACACACACCTACACACACACACACACCTACACACACACACACACCTACACACACACACACACCTACACACACACACACACCTACACACACACACACACACCTACACACACACACACACCTACACACACACACACACCTACACACACACACACACCTACACACACACACACACCTACACACACACACACACCTACACACACACACACACCTACACACACACACACACCTACACACACACACACACCTACACACACACACACACCTACACACACACACACACCTACACACACACACACACCTACACACACACACACACCTACACACACACACACACCTACACACACACACACACCTACACACACACACACACCTACACACACACACACACCTACACACACACACACACCTACACACACACACACACCTACACACACACACACACCTACACACACACACACCTACCACCCTACACACACACACACACCTACACACACACACACACCTACACACACACACACACCTACACACACACACACACCTACACACACACACACACCTACACACACACACACACCTACACACACACACACACCTACACACACACACACACCTACACACACACACACACCTACACACACACACACACCTACACACACACACACACCTACACACACACACACACCTACACACACACACACACCTACACACACACACACACCTACACACACACACACACCTACACACACACACACCTACACACACACACACACCTACACACACACACACACCTACACACACACACACACCTACACACACACACACACCTACACACACACACACACCTACACACACACACACACCTACACACACACACACACCTACACACACACACACACCTACACACACACACACACCTACACACACACACACACCTACACACACACACACACCTACACACACACACACACCTACACACACACACACACCTACACACACACACACACCTACACACACACACACACCTACACACACACACACACCTACACACACACACACACCTACACACACACACACACCTACACACACACACACACCTACACACACACACACACCTACACACACACACACACCTACACACACACACACACCTACACACACACACACACCTACACACACACACACACCTACACACACACACACACCTACACACACACACACACCTACACACACACACACACCTACACACACACACACACACCTACACACACACACACACCTACACACACACACACACACCTACACACACACACACACCTACACACACACACACACCTACACACACACACACACCTACACACACACACACACCTACACACACACACACACCTACACACACACACACACCTACACACACACACACACCTACACACACACACTACACACACACACACACCTACACACACACACACACCTACACACACACACACACCTACACACACACACACACCTACACACACACACACACCTACACACACACACACACCTACACACACACACACACCTACACACACACACACACCTACACACACACACACACCTACACACACACACACACACCTACACACACACACACACCTACACACACACACACACACCTACACACACACACACACACCTACACACACACACACACACCTACACACACACACACACACCTACACACACACACACACACCTACACACACACACACACCTACACACACACACACACCTACACACACACACACACCTACACACACACACACACCTACACACACACACACACCTACACACACACACACACCTACACACACACACACACCTACACACACACACACACCTACACACACACACACACCTACACACACACACACACCTACACACACACACACACCTACACACACACACACACCTACACACACACACACACCTACACACACACACACACCTACACACACACACACACCTACACACACACACACACCTACACACACACACACACCTACACACACACACACACCTACACACACACACACACCTACACACACACACACACCTACACACACACACACACCTACACACACACACACACCTACACACACACACACACCTACACACACACACACACCTACACACACACACACACCTACACACACACACACACCTACACACACACACACACCTACACACACACACACACCTACACACACACACACACCTACACACACACACACACCTACACACACACACACACCTACACACACACACACACCTACACACACACACACACCTACACACACACACACACCTACACACACACACACACCTACACACACACACACACCTACACACACACACACACCTACACACACACACACACCTACACACACACACACACCTACACACACACACACACCTACACACACACACACACCTACACACACACACACACCTAGCACACACACACACACCTACACACACACACACACCTACACACACACACACACCTACACACACACACACACCTACACACACACACACACCTACACACACACACACACACCTACACACACACACACACACACCTACACACACACACACACACCTACACACACACACACACACCTACACACACACACACACCTACACACACACACACACACCTACACACACACACACACACCTACACACACACACACACACCTACACACACACACACACACCTACACACACACACACACCTACACACACACACACACACCTACACACACACACACACACCTACACACACACACACACACCTACACACACACACACACACCTACACACACACACACACACCTACACACACACACACACACCTACACACACACACACACACCTACACACACACACACACACCTACACACACACACACACACCTACACACACACACACACACCTACACACACACACACACACCTACACACACACACACACACCTACACACACACACACACACCTACACACACACACACACACCTACACACACACACACACACCTACACACACACACACACACCTACACACACACACACACACCTACACACACACACACACACCTACACACACACACACACACCTACACACACACACACACACCTACACACACACACACACACCTACACACACACACACACACCTACACACACACACACACACCTACACACACACACACACACCTACACACACACACACACACCTACACACACACACACACACCTACACACACACACACACACCTACACAGCACACACACACACCTACACACACACACACACACCTACACACACACACACACCTACACACACACACACACACTACACACACACACACACACCTACACACACACACACACACCTACACACACACACACACACACCTACACACACACACACACACCTACACACACACACACACCCACACACACCTACACTACACACACACACCTACACACACACACACACACCTACACACACACACACACACCTACACACACACACACACACCTACACACACACACACACACCTACACACACACACACACACCTACACACACACACACACACCTACACACACACACACACACCTACACACACACACACACCTACACACACACACACACACCTACACACACACACACACACCTACACACACACACACACACCTACACACACACACACACACCTACACACACACACACACACCTACACACACACACACACACCTACACACACACACACACACCTACACACACCACACACACCTACACACACACACACACCTACACACACACACACACCTACACACACCACACACACCTACACACACACACACACCTACACACACACACACACCTACACACACACACACACCTACACACACACACA
>JAXIVJ010014033.1:0-35593 GCA_036785665.1 Chirona hameri | reverse complement strand
ACAGTTGAGCTCGTTCCACTTCCGCACAGAACGCACGGGCACGGTCATCTTTGTCGACTCAAGTCTACATCGAGATGTTTCAAGCAGACCGGCAGATGTTGAGCGCGTGACACGTTCGGACACATCGGCACGATACGATACAAGTGCTTTGAGACGCTCGGGCCCATCATGCTGGTGTATGATCGAGTGCATGAGGACGCAGTCTCTGTACTCGATCAGTGCGTTAAATGGCATCCACCCTAATGCCCTACGTGATGCAGTGATGTGTTCATGTCGGCGCTTTTTGGTGACAATGCGGGTGGCGAAATTAATGACTTTGTCAATCCGGTGACGCTGTTGCTGTGTAGGTGGTGCCCAGGCCGGTAGACAATATGTGATGTGTGGGAAGACGAGTGCCTGAATGAGATGTGTTAGTGTATTCTGCGGGAGAGTGTCTCTGAGCTTGCTGATGGTGATGAGACTACCGTAGCAGCGCCCCGTCACGTTGCCGACCTGCTGCTGCATGTTCAGCTCTGGATCCAAAACTACGCCAAGAATTTTGATTTTGGGTGCAGGTTTTAGTTCTGCGCCATCAAAGCTAACTTTGAAGTCCGAGGTTTTTTTGAGTGATGACGCAGTTCCGAAAAGTATCAGCTCGGTTTTAGCGGGGTTTACTTTAAGACCACTGCTTCTGAACCATGCGGACAGAGCAGCGAGGTCGGCCTCCACGGCGAGACGCAGCCCGGTTAGGTCGGCTGACGTAGGTGGCGCGGCATGAATGAGTTGTGAGTCGTCAGCGTATGAGATGACAGATGCGCGACTGGGCAGATGACATGACAGGTCGTTGGTGAAGATGTTGAACATGATGGGTCCGAGTATGCTTCCCTGAATCACGCCATGGTTTACATCAGTGGTTGCGCCGCTCCCTACTGACTGGGTACGGTTCGAAAAATAGTCAAGAAACCAGTGCGATGAAATACCATACCAGCCCAGCCTGATGAATAACAGGTTGCGGTCCACACAATCGAAGGCTTTAGACAAGTCACATGACGTCAGGCATGCTACACGCCCCGCGTCTCTGTGGGTTGCTATCGTGCTGACCAGGTCAACGACGGCGCTCTCAGTGGAACGGTTGGGGCGATACGCATACTGAGTGGGTGACATGAGGCGATTTATAGACAAATATTCCGTCAGCTGAATACTAATTACTTTCTCCGTAATTTTAGCTGGCACACTGAGGACACTGATGGGTCTAAAACTCGCAGGCTGTGATCTGTCACCAGATTTAAAAATCGGTACCACTTTGGCGTGCTTCCACAGGGATGGCACCTTCCCGGTGATGATGGAGGCGTTGACGATGCGCAGCAGGTGCGGGCCCACCGCCGCGAAGCAGCGCCTGAGCAGCTGCAGAGACACGCCGTCGCTGCCGACCGCTCTGGAGCCGCTCATCCGCCTCAGGGCGCAGCTGAGCTCCGGCAGCGTGGCCGGCCGGACGGTGAACGCCGCGCCGCACACGGTGGGCGGGCGGGGCAGCGGCGGCGGCCCGTCTCGGCGCTCCGCCAGCTCCTCGGCGATCCGGGTTCCCACCTCGGCGAAGTAGGTGTTGAAGCGGTCGGCCGCCGCAGCGTCCGGCACGTCACCTGGGCCCGTGGACTTCCCTGGCCCCAGCGCGTGCTTCCGAAGCTCGGACCACATCTCCTTCATGCTGGATGGTGCAGAGAAGAAGTCCGCGCGGGCGGCGGCCAGCCGACGTCTAAACTCTCTCCTCAGCGAGGTGTACCGCCGCTCGCTCTCCGCACCGCCCTGGGCGTCTCTGCTGCGTCTCGCGGCGTCCCTCTGATGTTGCAGCTCGGTCAGATCGTCATCGAGCGTGAGCCAGGGCCGGTCCGGGTGCCGCAGTCTGACACGCTTCAGAGGACAGTGCCGGTCCACCGCTGCGTCCCAGTTCTCGAGGAACGCTCTGTAGAGATCGTCGATAGACGTCGTCTCGTCGCGGTACAGAGCGGACCAGTCGGACAGCAGGAGGTCCAGGCAGAGATGGTTAAAGTCCACTCCGCGCGTGGAGCGGGTTGTCAGCTCGCGCGGCTTCCTTTTTGTCCTCGGTAGTGGAGCTCTGACGGTGATGAGGTCATGATCACTGACATGTGTCTTGACAACAGCCGCCGCCTCACAGCCGATGCTGGTTCTGTTCGTGATCACGTGATCTATCAGTGATGGGGTCGTGCCAGGTCGGGTCGGGTCTCGTATGAGCTGAATGAAGTTCAGTTCCTGGAGCATGCAGATGTATTGTGACACCTGTGACTTCTCTGGTCGCATCAGGTCCAGGTTCAGGTCTCCCAGCAGGAAGACTGGTTTGTCCAGGCGGGAGACCTCCAGCAGCTGCTGCCGCAGGGCGTCGATGTCTGGAGTTACAGGTTCCCCCGGTGGCCTGTAGGTGGCGCCGAGGACGGCGGAGCGTCCTCCAGGGGCCGTCAGGGTCAACCACAGGCTCTCCAGGCGACTGCCCTCTGGTGGTGGCACCTTCAGCTTGCATGCTGTGATGTCGTCACGGATGACGATGGCCAGTCCTCCGCCGCGCACCGACCTCTGTCCTCTCTTAGCAATGGTACGGTCCTCCCTGAAGACGTGATAGCCGGGGAATAGCAGGATGTCGCTACTGACGGCCTTGGTCATCCACGTTTCCGTCATGCAGAACGCGTCGAGCTCGTGCTGACGGATGAGCAGCCGGACTTCGTCCAACTTGGGCACCAGCGAGCGGATGTTGATGTGTCCTATCGTGATCTCCTTCCCCGAGGCAGAGCCAGGCACCTCCGCCGTTCGCCCCGCGTTCCGTGCGATGGGCGGGTAGACCAGAGTCCTGACACGCACCTCTGGAACGGGCCTCCGAGCGGGCCGCCAGCCGCAGATGACCGGGCAGACGCGTCCCGCCTCGGCGGTCGTGGCTCGGCAAAGGTGTCGGCCGCGCCCGGCGCGCTCGCCGAGCGCCCGCAGTGCTGCGATCTGTTGGGCTGAGACAAGAACTTCAGCTTCTCTGGTCACTCCATAGATGGCGCTAGTGCTGGTATGCTCGAGCCTGGACGCCAGCTGACGAAACGCTGTTCGGAGCACATTCATGGCGCGGCGCGGCGTGACACAGGTGAAGAGAAGACTGAAGAATCCAATGATTTTCCAAAATTGTGTGCACGATACCTGCCGCTGTCTTCCTCCTGGTGAACTTCCAGAACTTTCTAACACAGGTGGGACCACGCAACTTATCAAAGAAACTTGTTTACAGGGAAAATGGTGGGAGGTGCCGCGGTGCGACCGCGCAGGGGATATGGCAGCACAGTGTAAGAAACTGATGACGTCATTTTTAAAAATAACTTTTTGACCTTTTTTGACAAGATACGAACAAATAATTACATTTTCTGTATCTCTGAGCTAAAACTGGTCTAGGAACATGCCTTTTTTACATTTATCAATTTCTAATTTGGAAGTTTTCTGAAGATCAAAATCGCTGTTCTGGACGTCGTAAATCCGAGGTCATTCACTTGACCTGGAAGGTCATCCGTTGATCTGAAAACTAAAAATCGCATACTGTTAGATTCCGATCATGACAGGCAACATGCTGGTTCTTACCGTATTGCTCTAAGTTGCTTGGTTTGGAAGTTAACAGGGGGGGGGGGGGGCCTGTCAGGCCCTCCCGTAGGGCGAAGGTGAAAAAAGCTCCCGTACTGCGAGGGTTAATATGAAAGCATAAATGCGGCGTATACAGCGCAGCAAGTTGCTCCACATATGTAAACCCATAAGAACCTTTGTAACCATAAGCAGACTGGTTATTGATTCGACACTAATTCAATTTATTGGAATCGTTCAATACAAATTAATTGAATACAAAAACAATTGAGTCATTACCAGATCTTTTGATTCATGAATCATTATTGAATCAAAACCCGCATCAAACCAAGGCTGATTGAATCAAAAGATTTAACGATTCTTAACGATTAAAGTACCCTGGTAAATTGTGCAAATACATGCAGTCCCAGTGGCTACATTTATGTATACTGAAATACTATTGTTGTACAAATGTTTTAATGATCATATATATGCATGTTTCCATTTTTATTTATTTGACATAAATTCACCGCATATATTTAAATGTTTAATATAACGTGAATCGATTAATTTTTTTTTTGATTCTTTGAATCATAAGGAATCAATTTAAAAAATGTATCTGTGAATCAAACGGTTATTGAATCATTCAGATTCGAAAATGAATCATGATTGAATCATTCAGAGTCGTCCGGTGACCTCTGGCGCGGTCGGACGCTCCGAGCCGCGCTCCGCCCCGGCGTGCACAGCCGATCGCAGGCGGAGCCAGCCAGAGCCCAGAGGAGCCGGGACTTATTTTGTTACGCTCAGCAGAAGCACGATGTCCAACGTGAGTGACAGTGACAGTGGTGGAGTGCAGACGGGAGCCACGAAGTCGCTCAGCAGAGGAGCATCGGTGAGCGAGATCGTCAAGGGTTACGATGACGGTGCCGGCAAGCGTGACCGCTCAGAGTCAGGCGACGCGGCACCGACTGGTAAGAGAAAACAACCCGTCAACTCGCCTCGCAAATCACCCCAAGAGTTAAAGGTGCTCATCGAGGATGCCATAGAAGGACTGGAGGATAGATTTACGGTTTTTCTGTCCAGAGAGCTGCACGAACTCAAGGACGGTTTCCTGGCGAAGTTCGATGCTCTAAATACCCGTATTAAGGATTTAGAGAACCACGTTAATGAGCGAGACATCGCACTAGAGAGCATGTCTACAGAACTCAAGGAAACGCGGGAACAGGTCAAGAGGCTGAATGAGAGAAGTGAGAAGGCAGAAATGAACTCGCGGATCCCATGCCTTGTGCTCTCCGGTACCGCCATGGCGCCCCAGCGCGGCCAGCGCCTGGCTGCGCCCCTGCCGCTGACCGGCCAGCCCGCGCCCCGGGGCACCGACTCGGCTGCGCCGGCCGAACCCGGCGGTTCGCTGACGGGCGGCAGTGGAGCGGCCGGCGGTGGAGCGGCGGGCGGTGGGCAGGCGGGCGGCCGCGGAGGAAGGGAGGGTGAGGACGTCAATGCTCTTGTCATTGGTGCCGTCCGGGAGCGTCTACGGGGGCTGAACATCACAGAAGACGACATCGACAGGGCTCATCGCCTGCCTGGACCGAACCACAAAGTGATCGTTCGCTTCGTGCGCTCCGGACCGGGCTCCGTCAGAGAGCAGCTGATGACACGCCGAATGGAGCTACGAGGAAGCAAAGACTTGTTCATCAACGAGAGCCTCACTACCCAGAAGAACCAGATCTTCCGCTCTCTCCTGGAGGCAAGGAAGACTGGGAAGGTCTACACGGTGTTTACCAGGTGGGGACATGTATATTATAAAGCAGAAAGGTTCGGAACAAGCTCGCGGGTAGATAATATCGAGAAAGTGCGTCAGCTAGGGTTTGCGGTTAAAGAATGAAGATATTCAAGTATATGTACTGCGTTATCAGCGTATATTTTTGGTTATCATGTATGTTTTTTTTATCTCGCATGCTTCTCTTTATCCATAATCGTTCCGTTTCGTTTCATCGCGGTAAGAATTACATTATTGTTCTCGTCTTTCCACGCTGTTTGCCATGCATCTTCTGTGCTTTTTGCTTCCCCGATCTGTTCTCGTGCCATTTCGGTCTGCAGACGGCTGCGGTTATCGTGCAGGCGCCATGAACTGGGGCCGGTGGTCTCGGCGGCGGCGGCGGCGTCGGCGGTGGCGGCGGCTGGCGGCGGCGGCGGCGGCGGCGGCGGACGCGTCGCTTTGGGTGATGGCGGCCGGGGCTGCGAGTCGCGTGTCTGGACGGTTCTCGGCTGCTCGGCGTTCGTGGGAGCCGCTGGCGACGGATACACTCGTGTCGTGGCTCGGCGGCCTCTTTCGACGCCCGGCGTCCGCTGGGGCTGCACCGGTGGAGCGTGGTGTCGTCCGGGTCTGGTTCCGGTCCGATTTGATTCCCCGTAAGTATCAGTGGTGTAGACACAGCTCCAAGCGCTCGCTCATTCTTGTCACGCACACACGCATACACGCATACACGCATACACGCATACACGCATACACGCATACACGCATACACGCATACACGCATACACGCATACACGCATACACGCATGCACGCATACACATATACACGTATACGCACAAGTACATGCACACGCATAAATATATGCATAAGACACACGTACACACCAAGCCACAGTTAAGGCGTTTTCTTAGATACAAAAAATGACTAAATTTAAAATTGGATCACTAAATGTAAGGGGACTGGGAAGCCAGCATAAACGTAGAGACGTCATGCAGTACCTAAACAACATGCATTTTTATATTATCTTCCTGCAAGACACTCACTTAACAGCGGAAAAAGTATCATTCTTTAACACTCTGTGGAAAGGTAAATCGTACCATTCCCTTTATACAAACAACAGTAGAGGAACCTCCATCTTAATAGACAAAGAACTTAATCATGACGTACTTTTTTAATTCAATTGCGATACAGGAAATTATGTTTTGTTAGGATGTAAGATTGGTACAGACACGTACACATTAGGCAGCATATATGGCCCTAACAGAGACGAGCCAGATTTCTATAGACGAATTGATAATCTAATAGAGAGTCTGTGACCATGTCATTATTGGCGGAGATTTCAACTTTGTCATAAATCCCGAAATAGATTGCTATGGGTACACACGAGAAAATAATGTAAATGCTAGAAAGCAGTTTAACTCCATGTGTGAAAAACACAGTCTGACCGATATATGGAGACAATACAATCCCAACGAGCTCCAATTTACTTGGATGAGACCTAGCCCAAACCAGGGGGCACGATTGGATATGTTTTTTGTAAGTAACCATTTGTCAAGTTTATGCGATGAGTTAAACATTTTCCCCGGGTATAGAACAGACCACAATATGATATCGATGAGTATGGAAGTCGGCGAAAAACGACGAGGTCCAGGTCTTTGGAAATTCAACGAATCCCTTCTCAATGATGCGGACTATGTTAACATGGTGAATACATGCATTGATAGTACAATAGAACAATATGCTTTGCCTGTGTACACTCAAAGTTTTTTGCTGGACGAAGATAATTTTAAAGATATTCAATTCCAAATAAACCATGATTTATTTTATGAAACATTATTGATGATGATCCGTGGGGAAACCATTAAATTTTCCAAACGGAAAGCAAAACGCACTAAAGAAAAAGAAAAAGAACTCGGGACACGAATAGCTAAGGCTCATTCACAGTTTTGCGAAGCAAGAACGGAAGAGAATGCTTTCCGTTTGAAAAATTACCAGGAAGAGCTTGAGAACTTAAGAAAGCCCCTAATCACAGGGCTTATAGTGCGATCTAGGACCAGGTGGCATGAGGAAGGAGAACGGTCATCTAAATATTTCCTTGGTCTAGAAAAGCGAAATGCTTTAAGAAAATCAGTAACAGTAATACAAACTGGTGAGCAGATCCTCACTCGAACATGTTCAATACTGGATGCACTTTCAAACAACTTATCAAACAAATACAACAAAGAGCATACCATGCCACCATCAGCTGATACATTTATCGATAGACATATATTAACACATTTAAGTGACCATGAACGTATTACCTTCGAGCAGCCACTGTCATACGAAGAGTTAACGGAAGCATTGAACAAAATGAAAAAAGGGAAATATCTTGGTTCTAACGGCTATACATCAAGCTTCTTTAAATACTTTTGGAGCCGATTAGGGCCTTTTTTGTATAAAGCATTCATATTATGTTCTCGATCAAATACAATGACAATATCACATAGAGAAGGTATCATTACAATGATTCCAAAAGCCGGAAAACCTCCAGATAACATAAAAGCGTGGCGCCCAATCACACTCTTAAATACTGACTTCAGAATTATATCAGCGGCGATTGCTGCCAGACTACAGCGGGTAATGACAAAATTGATCGACCCATGCCAGACGGCTTACATTAAAGGCCGATACATTGGAGAAAACACGAGATTAATTTTTGACGTAATTAACAATGTTTCAAAGAATAACGGAACAGGGGTGATTATGTCAGCTGATTTTGAGGCGGCGTTTGACTCCTTATCGTTAGACTTTGTTTCTAGAGTTCTTAAGGGCTATAATTTTGGATCCCTTTTCAGAAATTTGGTAAGACCAATATACTTTAATAATGCAAACTTTTCAAGGATAATATTAAATGGTCACTTGGGCAATAAAATATTTCTTAATTGCGGGATACGACAGGGAGACCCAGCATCAGGGTATCTGTTCAACCTGGCTGTTAATATACTTGCCAACCAAATAAAGCAAACACACAGCCTCACCGGCATTCGTCTCTGAAAATCATGAAGTAAAAATATCACAATACGCCGATGACACGGTTCTGTTCCTAAACAATTCGTCAACTTGCGTACAAGAAGCATTATTGGAATTAAGCACATTCTCTAGTTTTTCTGGTCTCAACCTGAACATTGAAAAAACCGTCTGTCTCCCTATTGGGACTCAAGAGCAACAGACTCAATGCAGCGCTGAAAACTTTAATGTCAAGTGGGTTAAGCAGATCAAGATACTGGGTATAACTTTCTCGGATAATAATCATAGAATAACACAAACAAACATTGAACCAAAAATTGTACAGATACAAAAGGAAATAGCACAGTGGCGCAGAAGAAATCTTCCTCCTCTAGGGAAGATTACAGTTATCAAGTCATTGCTTATTTCTAAACTGGTACACCTGCTTACAGCACTGCCAAATCCAACCCAGCCGGAACTCAAGCAAATCGAACGTATTTTGTTTTCGTTTCTTTGGGGGGAAAAAGAGATCCCATTAAGCGGGCCAAAGTGATACAAAATGTTGAATCAGGTGGATTAAACATGATAGACATACATGCATTCGTAAGGAGTATGAAACTAACATGGCTTAAGAGACTGAAGACTTCCAATGCAGAGTGGGCACAATTAGCAGCAAATGAATTGCCAAGCATTGATAGTGTTCTACAATTTGGAAGTAAACAACTACACAAAATTCGCTCCAAAATAGGTAATCCATTTTGGCAGGATGTGCTAGATGCTTTTAGCCGTTTCAGTCAAGAGTATAAGCCCGATATGCCAGACATACTATCGGAGAGTTTGTGGTTCTCGGATTACACGAAATTCAATTGCACGGTTGTTAAGGATTGGAGAAGAAGAGGCTTACGGTTTTTGGCAGATTTAATCGACGAACGCACTGGTCCTGTTAGTACAAAAGAAGCAATTAGAGCTAAGTTTGGAATAAACATGACTTTTCTATGTTACACAAGCTTACTTAGAAGTTTACCGGACAGTGTGAAGGAAATAGCATCACACAAAGTGGCAAGGCCTATAATACCTTTACGAATAAATGTCGTCATGAACCACCAAAAGTTTGCCCGTTTTGCTTATGAGATAGCATTGAAATGCAGACTGAACGAACTTGACCAAACAAACACACGCCAGGAGCAGAAATGGATAAGGGACGTAGGGTGTTTCGGAGCTAACAGTTTTGTAAACGTGATAAAAGTTACACATTCAACACGCATAAGAATGTTCCATTACAAACTAGTAAACCAAATTCTCACGACTAACAGATTTCTGAAAATCATTAACGTCAAAGACGACGATAGATGCACATTTTGTCAACGAGAGCCAGAAACCTTGTCGCACATGTTCTGGCATTGTACAAAAGTTCGGTTGTTCATAAATAACGTGACATCAGACATAATGGCACGGTATAAAATTAACTTAAGAATAAATATTGAGGCCTGGTTCTTTCTATCCAACGTGAGTGCAATTGAAGGCCTCATTATCACTTTGGCAAAGCTGGTAATTTATGATGCACGACGCAAAGAAAGTATGCCAAACATTATTCATTTAAAAAACAAACTTAAATATGAAGCAGAGATAGAACACACCGCAGTCAGATTAGATAACAAACTTGATATATTTGAAAAGAAATGGGGACTTTTAAAGCATATTCACTTAGCTGACTAGTATTCTAACGACTTAAACAATAACGAATTGTACTGGTACCACACTTTGAAGCGAATGCGTAAGGAGGTAAAACCAACTTATTATAAAGAGAAACGGCATGTACACACCCACGCACACCTACGCACACCCACGGACACACACGCACACGCACACGCACACGCACACGCACACGCACACGCACACGCACACGTACATTACTCGAACATCTCTTGAGCGTCGCTCGAACACTCGGACCTGGACCCGGGCCCGGACCCGCGCACGCGTTCGCCGGTTAGGTTTCCGTCGTTGCGGAGCTATGTGCGATGGGGTTCGATACTGCCGCTTTTTCCGGCCGCCGTGTTGTGCTGCGGCTTCGCGCCGCCGCCGCCGCCGTCGCCTTTGCCGTCACCGTCTTCGCCGGGGCCGCCGCTGCTGATCACCTTTGATAAGACCGGGCTATCCCGGAACCACCCCCGCCCTTAACCCACCCGGGCCAACCCGGGACCGGCCCCAGCATCCGCTGCGGGGCCGGTCGGCCGGTCGGGCGTGCGGGGCGCCGACCCACTGGTCGACGGCGCACACGCCCGGCCGGTGGCGAGGGGCGCCGCTTCGCGAAGCTGTGTGGCCGCGACGTAATAATCGCGAAGCTGTGTGGCCGCGAGGCGGCGCGGGCGGGGGTCTCGTGTTACGGTCTCGATACGCAGAATGTATCATGATTATATTATGTTTATGTTTTTACGATTACGATTTGTATTTGTATGTAGGGCTTGTGCGGTTAGGCGACAGTGTGTGTAGTACTGGATGGCGACAGTGTGTTTAGTAAACATGGAGGAAAATATATAAATACCTAGAAAGATTTATTAAAAAAAAAAAAAAAATGATTGAATCATTCCAAAAAAGAGTTGAAACAATAACCAGTCTGACCATAAGCCAATAAGAAGACTTCCATATCAAGACGACAAAGACGCATTGGGGCAAACCTGATAACCCAAACGGTCATGGACGCTCTTGGCCAAATGAGGCAATGTGCCCTACTCCAAGAACAAGAACAAGAACTACGTTTGTAAACAAGTACAATTCTGTCTGGAAATAATAAGACATAACATGGATGTTTTTTCCCCTGCATGAGCTGTTATGACCAGTCATGGATGTACAACCAGGGCTGTTGCAGCAGCTGTCCCCAAGTTTGAAAAAAATTATAATGAATCCTTTGGCATTGCATAGAAAGAAACCAGTAACATATCATGTTTAGGCTGCTAAATTGTAGAAACCTTTTAACAAACCTGGGTTAAATACGCTATAACACTGGATCATTAGCCTTTGCTGGATTTGATCAGAATTATGCATCGTTTTTGGTGACGTCATAGCGTTGGTATTACTGGTACACTTTTATGTCCGTGATAGTAATACTCTTCTATTAGGGACCTCAAGAACACCATTAATTGGGAGGTAAATTACTGAACTATTACCCACATTGCTAATACCATGAAATTGGCCAGGCTTCAGAACGGTGTGCCGACAAAACTTCTAAGGAAATACTTCTAACGGCAACTTCCAAGTCAAAACTTAACACGCGCCAAAACTGACAATGGAAAAATTAATTTGTGTCAAAACTTCCAAAGCAAAAATGTATCAACTACAAAACTTCCAAACGTCAAATCTTCTTCGCGACAAAACTTCCAATTAAATTACCTCCAACTCCAAAACTTCCAAGCGACAACATTTCTGATGGCAAAAATTCCAGGCAACAAAACTTCCAAAGCCAAAACTAGAACATAATGCTCTAGAATTCGATAGAATGCCCTAGAATTTCTTTGAAGCCAGGGTGCAGAGTGGAAAATTGGGGCTAAAAAATCACCATAAGAGTGGAAAATTCAGCCTAAAAAAGAACTCACCCATCAGACATGTTAAAACTAAGAACAGACTGGACTTGTCATGATAATGGTTGTGCATGCTCACTCAACACCAACATGCCATGAATAGCATGCAAGTCTCATGTTTTTACATGTCGATAAGTTTTGGTAGATTACCCTATCTGACATTTCTGTTCTTTGAAATGAAGAGGGCAAGTGTGTTACTGTGTTTCTTACTTTTTGTTCTGCATTGTGTCTGCTTGTATATTTTTGTTTAGTCAATGAGCAAATGTTTCAGTGACGTCATCACCTACTGAAGGTTGGTGATGGGGATGGTGGAAACAACCTTTTTGCATGCAATACCCATAAACATTTGCTTACATACCCTGTCTTGAGGGGCTTTATGTCACCTTTAGAAGAGACTGATTTTACCAGTTTCAATTCAGATGCAGCCGTTTTATTTAATATCAAAATCTGGTCATTTTTAGTGACATAAAAACCATTTCACAACATTAGGATTATGATTGCTATAGGTCATGCCATTTTATATTCACTATGCAATTTATTCATTCTTGAAAACTTTCCAATGGTTGTGTTGCCAAGGTAATGCAACCATTGTCACCAGCCTTAGCCATTTTGAGAACCTAAGCACTAAGCAGTACACTATGCTGTGAGAGATACATGCCACTGTTCCATGTCAACTGAACCAGTGACAACTGAACCAGTGACAACTGAACCAGTAACAACTGAACCAGTGACAACTGAACCAGGGACAACTGAACCAGGGACAACCAGTGGGGCGTCTGAACGCCACCCTGCTAACTCAGTTCCTACGGGCAGTAGGCGGAATCCAAAAACACCGTTCGATAGCTGGGGCATTCCACGACATTTCGACGAGTCGAAATAACCCTCATCTCTCACTTTTTGTTCAAAATTGGTCTATAGGGTTATCTCGGGTCCTGAATTCAGTTGTGGCAATATTAGCTCGATCTGATTTCAGGTTTTGGAGGTATAGTCTCGGGCATTTTTGCAAGGGCACGCTGGAGAGGTATGCTTGGAGGTTAAAATAACGCATTTGACTTAACTAAATATCACAAATAATTGTATGACTGAATTCGCAATGACACAGATTCTATTTCTTGGCTTTTTTGCGTGACCTTCAATGACCTTGAAACCGTGACCTCGTGACCTTTTTTTCGCTGACCTCGTATGACCCCGGGTACACCTCTGATTTCAATTTTTTACTTTGCAAAATATTCGTCAATATATTGCCTAACAACGCAAAAATAAAAAAGGTGCGTTTTTCCTCAAATGTCCATATTTTCCGTCGATTTACGTGCGTGTTTTCGAATTACCCCCAAGAGGGAGGGATAATGGGCGAATATCTGCGAACCTATGGGAGCGATTTGGGTGGGGTCTTCACCATTCGATCCGGCGTGGTAAAACACAGTGCCATTTTTAATTTTATCCACTTTGGTTTAATTTAAGTGGGCCAAACTGGACAAAAACCACCAAAAACCGTTGCCGACAACGTCATACTCCAAAACTATGGGAGCTATTTGGGCGGGGTCTTCACCGTTCGATCCGGAATGGTCTAAGACTGTGCGATTTGGAGTTTTATTCATTTTGGTTTAATCTAAGTGGACCAAATTGGACCAAATCCGCCCAAATTGTTGCCGACAACGTCATACTCCAAAACTATGGGACCGATTTTAACGGGGTCTTCACTATTCGATTCGGCGTGGTCTAAGACTGGTTTTGATTCGGCGTGGTCTAAGGTTTTGAGTTGTTTTTATTTTAGTTTCATCTAAGTGGACCAAATTGGACCAAAACCGTCAAATATAGTTGCAGACGACGTCATACCCCGAACCTATGGGACCGATTTGGGCGGAGTCTTCACCATTCGATCCGACGTGGTCTAGAACGGTACCATATTGAGTTTGATCCACTTTGGTCTAATCTAAGTGAACCAAAATTCCATTTTGGTACCACAAACCGCCAAAAATCGTTGCCGACGCCATGCTCCGAACCTATAGGACCGATTTGAGTGGGGTCTTCACTATTCGATCCGCCGTGGTCCAAAACGGTGCAATTTTGAGTTGTATCCACTTTGGTCTAATCTAAGTGGACCAAATTGGACCAAAACCGCCAAAATCGTTGCAGACGTCATGCTCCGAACCTATGGGACCGATTTGAACGGAGTCTTCACCATTCGATCCGGTTTGGTCTAAACGTTGTTGTTTTCAGTTTTATCCACTTTGGTTCAATCGAAGTGTACCGAATTGGACCAAAACAGCCAAAAATCGGTGCCGACGTCATGCTCCGAACCTATGGACCGATTTGGGTGGGGTCTTCACCTTTCGATCCGTTTTGGACCACGCCGGATAGCTGCGTGGTGTTACTAGTCACCCTGACAATGTGTGTACCAAAAATCGGGTGTCTAGCTGCAATGGTAGCTGAGATATCCGCCCGTTACCCCTCCCCTTGGGGGTAATTCGAAAGCACGAACGCATATTGGCGGAAAATATGGAAATTAGAGAAAAAACGTACTTTTTTTTTTTGCGTTAGGAAATATATTGACAAGTATTTTGTAATGTGAAAAATTGAAATCAGAGGTGTACCTGAGGTCACACGAAGTCAACGAAAACAAGGTCACGGTTTCAAGGTCATTGAAGGTCACGTAAAAAATCCCAGAAATGGAATCTCTGTTTCATTTCAAATTCAGTCATAAAATGATTTGTTTTATATTTAGTTGAGTCAAAGGCGTTACTTTGGCCTCCACACATACCTCTGCACCGTGACCTTGCCAAAATGCCCGAGGCTATAACTCGAAAACCTGAGGTCAGATCGAGCTAATATTGCCACAGCTGAATTCAGGACCAAGATAACCCTATAGACCAATTGTGAACAAAAAGCGAAAGATGAGGGTTAAAATTTGAGGAAAAAATTGTCGAAATGTCGTGGAATGCCACAGCTCTTCGAAAATCATGTCGAAACGATTTGGTCGTTATTTGGCTTAGGCAATATTGAGGTCACCAGAGGTCATCAAAGGTCAAATTTTCCAAGTATAGGACTTTGCTCCAGAAACTTCCTAATATCTTGGGGAACTATGATAGCTAGGAACAAACAAAATGCAATCGCCATTGGTTTTCACAAATTTTAGCTCAGGTCAATAGTTTATGCTCCAGAGGCCACCAAATTTCACGATGGCATTTTCTTCCAAAAACGTTTTTGTGAATAACTTATCAGTTAAACATAGTGCAATAATTGTAACACCATTGTGTTTGTCTCGTCAAGACGCTTCGCAACATATTAATGGTGACCTGGTTAGGTCAACTTCAAATGTTTACCTCAGTTGTTACTGGTTCAGTTGTCCTGGTTCATTTGTCCTGGTTCATTTGTCACTGCTTCAGTTGTCCCTGGTTTAGTTGTCTCTGGTTCAATTGTCTCTGGTTCAGTTGACACTGGTCCAGTTATCCCTGGTTCACTTGTCACTGGTTCAGTTGTCACTGGTTTAGTTGTCCCTGGTTCAGTTGTCCCTGGTTCAGTTGTCCCTGGTTCAGTTGTCCCTGGTTCAGTTTTATCTGGTTAAGTTGTCACTGGTTCAGTTGACCGTGTACCACATGCAACTTTACATGCACTATGAAATATGCTAGCTTATGCTATAACAGAGACTTGTTTTTTATATCATGTCATATATGTATATCATGTCATGAGGTGTATGACGGCATCCCCTGATTCTCTACCCCTGTCCCAACCAGACGCGCCGCCGGCACACACGGCTGCCTACGTCTGCTGCCGTCCTGCGAGGCTGTGTTTCCCGTTCGCTCCGGCCAGTGGCGGCGCCAGCTGGTCTGCTATCTGAGCGGCGGACCTTTTGCCCCCCGGATTTGCCCCCCCCCCCCCAAACAAGCAAACAAACAAACAAACAAAAACAAAACGCTGCTAGATTCGCCCCTGATCATGCTTTGTTTCTCCAGTCAGTCGCATTTTGGACGCTGTGGAGTACAGCCTAGAAGGTTCCCGCGTTCAGATTAGCGAATAGTGAAGGGGCTGCATGACGAATTAGCGATCGGAGTGCTCTATTTAAATAGTGTTCAATGGAATTTGTTGTAAATATATTGTTTGCCTGGAATAAGGCTGATAGTTAATGTAGCCCCTTTTGGCTCCATGGTATTGCAATATCCTAAATATTCGACATCCGTGCTAAAATAATAGTTTGCTACGGATGAACATCGAGGGGATCGAGCCATCAAAGGACATCGGGCCATCGTGGCCAGGGGGGGGGGGCTAGGGGTCCATGGCTCTTCCAGGAGGTTAATCGATGTCGGCCTGAGGGGTCCTTGGTTGACCTGAAGGGGCATTCCGTCGACTTGTGGGAGTCTTTCGTCCGCCTGAGGGGGATCCAGTCGGCCTAAGGAGCCATTGTTCGGCCTAAGGATTCCCCTGCCGGCCTGACGGGCCTCAGGTCGACAGGGGGCCCTCGGTCGGCTTGAGGGAACCTCGGCCGGCTTGAGGTGGCCATTGGTCGGCCTGAGGAGCTTTTGTTCGGCCTGATGGTCTCTGTCGGCCTGAGGACCCTTTGTCGGCCTGAGGGGGCCTCGGTCGGCCCTGAGGGACGTCGGTCCGGCATGAGGAGCCTCGGTCGGCCTGAGGGGTCTCGGTCGGCCTAGGGGACCCTCGGTCGACTTGAGGGGGCTCTCGGTCGGCTTGAGTGAATCTCGCTTGGCTTGAGGGCCCTTAGTTTGCATGAGGTGTTCTTGTTTGGCCTCAGGGCCAATCTGACGACCTGAAGGGGTCTTTGGACTGAGAGCCCGTCTGTCGGCCTGAGTCGCCCTCGGTATGCCTGAGGGCCCTCACGAACCCTCGGCGGGCCTGAGTGGCTCTCGTTCGTTCTGAGGGGACCTCAGCCAACTTGAAGAGGCTTGTTCGGTCTGAGGGGCCCTTGGTCGGCCTGAGAGGCTCAGGCGGCCTGAAGAGGCACTCGGTCTGCCTGAGGGGATCTTCTGACGGCCTTAGGGGGTTCTCGATCGGCTTGAAGGGCCCCCGGTCGGCTTGGTCGACTTGAGGAGGCCCTTGTTCGGCCTAAGGTGCCTTCGGTCATCTTGAGGTGCTTTGTTCGGCATGAGGGGCCTTCCGTCAGCTTGAGGAGACCTTCGGTTGGCCTGATGGGCTCTTAGTCGGCCTGAGTGGCCCTCGGTCGGCCTGAAGGGGCCCCTAGTGTGCCTATGGGGCTCTTCTGTCGGATAATTCGGTCGGCCTGAGGGGGCTTTCGGTCGGCTCGGGTGGCTCTTGCCAGGCCTGAGCGGCCCCAGGCTGGTCTAAGAGCCATTGTCTAGGCTGGAAAGAACCCGGCGGTCTGAGAGGGGCCTCAGTTGGTTTGGGACGGTATTTTCCAGGCCTTAGAGCTTTAGGTTCCTTGTTCTGAAATGACCTTTGTCAGACCTTAGAGGGCCCTATGCCTGTCTGAGAGGTCGGTTTGCCAGTTTGAAAGGATCCTTAAAGGGAGATAATCACATTTTTCCACAAAAATGGAGTTAGCAACTGAAATCGATAGACGAGACCAAAATATATTGTAAATTCATCACATTTTGCATATACCAATTCCTACCGAGATAAATTTCAAGTCATAGTTGATAAGCGATCCACGCTTATAATCAGCAAGTACTCGGTAACGAATTCAGTAAATTAGCCTCCCTACGCATTGCTATTTATCTTGAACGTATGCAATATGTTTCCTGCACTCTATCTTTTGCGAATGTGCCAAACTTTTATGAGCAATCAACAATCATATGATCAAAGTGCATTGAAATCGGCAGGTTAGGTTGGCCTCGGACGGCAACCTATTTAGTGTCGGCGATTTGTTTATAAGTGCCCATTCAACAACGTTGAACAGATTGATGCAAAAGCGTTGCGCTTGTTGCGCAACGCATGTTGCGCTTTCCAATAGTGGAGGGAAAATACCGATCATTAATTTTCCCAAACTTCCAACTTTGAATTAATGAATAATTTAATTTAATTATTAAATTTAGATCGCATCATTTTAGCCCTCGCCAGTGCAGGGGGTGAATGCCACCCCCCCCCCCTCGGTTTTTCGAGAATAACTCGCGTAAATATCAACCGATTGCGATGAAACTTTCAGTACCCTACGTATGAACAATTGGATACATGTTCTGAAATTTTGAAGTTATAGGTCACATGACCCGTGACCTTTGACCTGTTTTGTCAAGGTCATGTCAGGCGCAACTGGCGTCCCGTAGTATTGGTCTTTGTAACTTGTGCAGTTTCATAGTGTTTGTTGTTCAGGAGCATATGCACAGGTGTTTCCAGATGATAGTTGTGGTTTCCCTTGAGATTGTGACCTCGATTGACCTTTTCAGAGGTCAACCGAGGTCACTGACCTCCGATGACCTCATATTACTTTTTTGGCTTCTGGTAGTTTCTAGGACATTTTGTGACGCTGATTTAAAATATGGGATCCATTTTACATAATTATATGTTCCACTGGGGTCATGCTACTCCACAGGTCAACCGAGGTCACTGACCTCAAATGACCTGACATGACCTGACATGACCTTTTTGGAATTTGGCAGTTTCTAGGACATTTTGTGACGCTGATTTACAATTTTGCACCCATTTAGCATAACTATATGCTGATTCGGCGATTCTAGCTCGATTAATTCAATTTATACGCTTTTACAATTTGGTTGAATGTTGGGTCATTGACATGACCTCAGAGGTTACCTAATGGCCTAGGACCTTACAATTGGATATCAATGGCTTCCACTCGTGACAAGCAATACGATCGTTTTTGAATCGAAGCTCTAGCCCAATTAGGGGCGAAACGCTAGGGGGGTTGTACCCCCCTGCAGGGTCACGCACTGATGGGACGCTGCACGGGCGAGGGTTAATACCACCAGTAAAACGCCTTTTTGGGCGATGACCGAGCGGGCGCGCACTGGTAAAGCTAAACCACGTGTGAAATATGAAACGGTACGGGAGCACACGTGGTAGTAACACATAGTCCTTTCAGTCCTTTTAGTCCTCCATAAAAATTGCCAGGCCTCCATGCATGCCAACATAAAAATTAAGTTTGATTAAATTGTACATGATCTCTTTTCTCGAATCCGCCAAAAGGGAGTACGTCCTGAGCGGCGACATGCTTCAGCGTATAAAAAAAAACGAATGCTTAGATAAATGTAGCCATTTTTGATCAATATATTTTTTTTTCGACATCTGCGGGTGCCACGCGCTGTGGTACCACGCTATCAGAACGCACTATGGCAAAATAAAAATGAATTTGATGGTCCTATCCAATGGTGAAAACCCGATCTCAATCGGAGCATTGGTTGCAAAGTTATTAACTTCCAAAAAAGCGTCTGTATGGCCGGGTCGGGCCGGGTCAAATGTAAGTTTGTCTAGTAAGTTGACGAGAAACCTCACGGGCGCTTCGCGCCCGCTCGGTAATAACGGTAGTAACTCGGTAGCCAAAGAAATTGTTGCTAACAAAATCAAAAGGTGATTATTTCCCTTTAATCTTCCAAGGGGAGTGGGCGCTTTTCAGGCCTAAGAGATCTCCAAGTCCCTAAGAGAGGACCCTCCGCTTCTTTGAGAGGATCATCGGTCGACCAGAGATGACCGCCGTCCAATCTGAGAGTGCCTTACGTTTGTCTAAGAGGGCCATTGTCAAACCTAAGAGGGCCCTGTGCAAGTCTGAGAAAGCTTTCGGTCATTCTGGAGAGCCCTTAACCCTATTCCTTGGGGGGGGGGGGGCAGATTTTGCCCCTCCCGGTGGTTTTTCGCATGCTGGTCCTAGACTACTGGAGTCTTGAAATTGTCTGACTTTCCCAAAATTGAATAGCGCATGTTGTGTCAACATTTTTGGGACAAAATCGGCCGAGCAGTGGCGGTGCTAGGCTCCTGTTTTGGGGAGGACGTTACGAATGAGGTTGTGTGGCGCATACTTCCTTCGTGGTTTGCGGTGCAATAAATGCATCAGAAACATTTTCAATATATTATGCATGATACATACTGGGATTGTACATGTTTTTTTTGGCAGAGCCGCACTCAGGAACAAAAAATGGGAGGCGATACCCTCCCTCAAATTAGGCCCAACTTCAAATTAGTAAGATGATAAAAAGCGTTATCGCCTGGTCCCCACGTTGTTTCCCTGGATCTGACTATGCGCAATATATTTAATTTAACCAATTACAGCAAATAATTCCCACATCTGACGTTCATGTCGTCCCAAACAATCACGAACAGGACACATTTGTTATCAGAACTTCCCACAGTTTACATCCCCTGAATACGCCTATGATTTTTTATTTTGGTATTTGTCTTTTGATATGTTGAAGACCAGTACATTTGAAGGTCAAAAACGTTTGGGGCATGAAAATTGTTCAAACGACATGGCCACCACAATGACCTTTAAAAATCGTATTTTTGGCCCCCTGGTCCCCTATTGTTGAGATAAAAAAAATGAATTTAGGGCTTCTAAAAGGCTTCTAAATCTTGTTATGACGAATCGAATGGCGTTTTCCCTATCGAAATCAACCGAGCGGTTCTCGAGATCTCTAGGGGGGGGGGGGGGGGCGGAATCTGGCCCCCGCACGGTAACGTAATTCTAGCCGCCCGCAAGGAATAGGGTTAATTAAGCGGGCTGAGAGAGCCATTGGTCGGCCGGAAGCACTCTTGCAGACTCTGAGTCGGAATCTGAGTCTATTGGAGTCGGTAATTTTTTCCGGAGTCGGAATCAGTTAAATTTTGCCGACTCCGGCTGGCATGTGAGGATTATGTACGAGGAACGTGCTTTTCAAATGCATTTTAATTGGTCACGGAGGGCGATAATTGAGAATTTTTTTATTTGTTCTGTATGAAATGGACAAGGTTCTATAGTTGTAATAATTGTAATGGTTTTACAATACGCATATTATATAATAATTATGCACTATATATATATAACATTTATGTTCGTAGTCACGATTTTGCCAATAGGAAGGCGAAGTTCCCTGAGGGGCCCAGACCACCCACCCACCCCACCCAATTTTTGTTTCGCACCACATTTTTCTATGTGCCCCTCATTCGATACATTTAAGCCAGATTAAATCACTGGATACTACGATTCCGAGTGTTTGATATTTAAATCTGAATCGTCTTCACCTGACTGCATCCTGACTGTTTTTATTATAAATTGAATTCAAATTCTTGCAGAATATTTTGGCTTTGAACTTTCTGACAGCTGAAGAAGACACAGCAAGATCAAAATGTATCAATGTACACATGTCAAAAATGTACAAATTGAAAACAAAATGAAGGCACAAAATGCAACCGCGGCGTGTGGAGTTAGGTCCTCGTTTTTAACTTCATATGAGCAGCAAACACAATCCGAGGGTCTCGGATTTCACATTTCATGTGCACAGTTTACACATGGTCCTCGGATATCGCATCGGTCCTCGGTGTTTCTTCATCTCGTCAAACCTACTATCGAAATATGTCAACCAAAATTCGATCATTAGACAATTGTTTGGTCCCTTTGCAGCCTTCCTGTGAAGTATGAACATCGTAACTCATTCGCATCTAGTGGTCCTCGTTTGGCGGCCGAATTCAGATGTCCTCGTTTGTCACGACTGGCAAGTATAGGTGTGTGTGTGTGTGTGTGTGTGTGTGTGTGTGTGTGTGTGTGTGTGTGTGTGTGTGTGTGTGTGTGTGTGTGTGTGTGTGTGTGTGTGTGTGTGTGTGTGTGTGTGTGTGTGTGTGTGTGTGTGTGTGTGTGTGTGTGTGTGTGTGTGTGTGTGTGTGTGTGTGTGTGTGTGTGTGTGTGTGTGTGTGTGTGTGTGTGTGTGTGTGTGTGTGTGTGTGTGTGTGTGTGTGTGTGTGTGTGTGTGTGTGTGTGTGTGTGTGTGTGTGTGTGTGTGTGTGTGTGTGTGTGTGTGTGTGTGTGTGTGTGTGTGTGTGTGTGTGTGTGTGTGTGTGTGTGTGTGTGTGTGTGTGTGTGTGTGTGTGTGTGTGTGTGTGTGTGTGTGTGTGTGTGTGTGTGTGTGTGTGTGTGTGTGTGTGTGTGTGTGTGTGTGTGTGTGTGTGTGTGTGTGTGTGTGTGTGTGTGTGTGTGTGTGTGTGTGTGTGTGTGTGTGTGTGTGTGTGTGTGTGTGTGTGTGTGTGTGTGTGTGTGTGTGTGTGTGTGTGTGTGTGTGTGTGTGTGTGTGTGTGTGTGTGTGTGTGTGTGTGTGTGTGTGTGTGTGTGTGTGTGTGTGTGTGTGTGTGTGTGTGTGTGTGTGTGTGTGTGTGTGTGTGTGTGTGTGTGTGTGTGTGTGTGTGTGTGTGTGTGTGTGTGTGTGTGTGTGTGTGTGTGTGTGTGTGTGTGTGTGTGTGTGTGTGTGTGTGTGTGTGTGTGTGTGTGTGTGTGTGTGTGTGTGTGTGTGTGTGTGTGTGTGTGTGTGTGTGTGTGTGTGTGTGTGTGTGTGTGTGTGTGTGTGTGTGTGTGTGTGTGTGTGTGTGTGTGTGTGTGTGTGTGTGTGTGTGTGTGTGTGTGTGTGTGTGTGTGTGTGTGTGTGTGTGTGTGTGTGTGTGTGTGTGTGTGTGTGTGTGTGTGTGTGTGTGTGTGTGTGTGTGTGTGTGTGTGTGTGTGTGTGTGTGTGTGTGTGTGTGTGTGTGTGTGTGTGTGTGTGTGTGTGTGTGTGTGTGTGTGTGTGTGTGTGTGTGTGTGTGTGTGTGTGTGTGTGTGTGTGTGTGTGTGTGTGTGTGTGTGTGTGTGTGTGTGTGTGTGTGTGTGTGTGTGTGTGTGTGTGTGTGTGTGTGTGTGTGTGTGTGTGTGTGTGTGTGTGTGTGTGTGTGTGTGTGTGTGTGTGTGTGTGTGTGTGTGTGTGTGTGTGTGTGTGTGTGTGTGTGTGTGTGTGTGTGTGTGTGTGTGTGTGTGTGTGTGTGTGTGTGTGTGTGTGTGTGTGTGTGTGTGTGTGTGTGTGTGTGTGTGTGTGTGTGTGTGTGTGTGTGTGTGTGTGTGTGTGTGTGTGTGTGTGTGTGTGTGTGTGTGTGTGTGTGTGTGTGTGTGTGTGTGTGTGTGTGTGTGTGTGTGTGTGTGTGTGTGTGTGTGTGTGTGTGTGTGTGTGTGTGTGTGTGTGTGTGTGTGTGTGTGTGTGTGTGTGTGTGTGTGTGTGTGTGTGTGTGTGTGTGTGTGTGTGTGTGTGTGTGTGTGTGTGTGTGTGTGTGTGTGTGTGTGTGTGTGTGTGTGTGTGTGTGTGTGTGTGTGTGTGTGTGTGTGTGTGTGTGTGTGTGTGTGTGTGTGTGTGTGTGTGTGTGTGTGTGTGTGTGTGTGTGTGTGTGTGTGTGTGTGTGTGTGTGTGTGTGTGTGTGTGTGTGTGTGTGTGTGTGTGTGTGTGTGTGTGTGTGTGTGTGTGTGTGTGTGTGTGTGTGTGTGTGTGTGTGTGTGTGTGTGTGTGTGTGTGTGTGTGTGTGTGTGTGTGTGTGTGTGTGTGTGTGTGTGTGTGTGTGTGTGTGTGTGTGTGTGTGTGTGTGTGTGTGTGTGTGTGTGTGTGTGTGTGTGTGTGTGTGTGTGTGTGTGTGTGTGTGTGTGTAGTTATTTTTTTTTTTTTTTTTTTTATTTTTTTTTTTGTTTTTTTTTTTTTTGTTTTTTTGTTGGGGTTATTTTTTTTTTTTTATTTTTATTTTTATTTCTTTTTATCTTAGTGTGTGTGTGTGTGTGTGGTGTGTGTGTGTGTGTGTGTGTGTGTGTGTGTGTGTGTGTGTGTGTGTGGTGTGTTGTGTGTGTGTGTGTGTGTGTGTGTGTGTGTGTGTGTGTGTGTGTGTGTGTGTGTGTGTGTGTGTGTGTGTGTGTGTGTGTGTGTGTGTGTGTGTGTGTGTGTGTGTGTGTGTGTGTGTGTGTGTGTGTGTGTGTGTGTGTGTGTGTGTGTGTGTGTGTGTGTGTGTGTGTGTGTGTGTGTGTGTGTGTGTGTGTGTGTGTGTGTGTGTGTGTGTGTGTGTGTGTGTGTGTGTGTGTGTGTGTGTGTGTGTGTGTGTGTGTGTGTGTGTGTGTGTGTGTGTGTGTGTGTGTGTGTGTGTGTGTGTGTGTGTGTGTGTGTGTGTGTGTGTGTGTGTGTGTGTGTGTGTGTGTGTGTGTGTGTGTGTGTGTGTGTGTGTGGGTGTGTGTGTGTGTGTGTGTGTGTGTGTGTGTGGGTGTGTGCGGGTGCGGCGGGTGCGGCGGGTGCGGCGGGTGCGGCGGGTGCGGCGGGTGCGGCGGGTGCGGCGGGTGCGGCGGGTGGTGCGGGTGTGTGTGTGTGTGTGTGTGTGTGTGTGTGTCCGCCTCCCGTGATATCTCGAAAACTTCGCAACGTAGTGACAAGCGGAAAGCGGTGTTTGATAGCGTGATACAATTTCTATCGGAAGTATTTCAGTATTGTTTAGGTCAGGTCAAAATTGAGGTCACCAGAGGTCATCAAGCGCGGATTAACTTTAAATCTTTCGGGTCTGTATTTCGACCAGACCTGTATTTCGTGTGAATTTGTGTTACATTACATGCTTCTATTTATGTATTTACTGCTATAGTGACTACAACCGTAACTGGGCTGTGGGCCTGTGGTTGTTTTGCTGCAATACACATTACACAAAACACAATACACAAAAGGTGCATACCAGGAAGCAGCAACTTTGCAAAACGGCGGCGCGCAGCGCCACCGTTTTTTGTATAACCTGTTTAGAAATGAACTTCCCACATTATATAAAATTCTTGGCCTCAGGTCATCTCAGGTCAGGTCACCAGACCAGGTCACGTGATGACCTCAACTCCAAAACGTTTGCAGTAGTACCACAGCCACAGTTTTACGCCGATCGGTTTCAATCTTGCAGGACTTCATAAGGTCATAGATACCAACCATTTGTTTATCTCGGATTTCTAATATCGGTGACCTAAGGTCAGGTCAATTTGTGACCGCCAACACGGTTTTATCAATAACTATCGACATAATGCAGATAGAGAAGAGAAAAACGGTACCAATATGTTTGTCTCGTCGAGACACGTCTCCTAATATGCAACATGACCAATTTAGGTCACCACTTGACCTTGACCTGAGGTCAAATTTCTCAGTTGACCTAACCCGGTCACCATGAATATGATTCGAAGCGCCTTGGACAAGACACTCGCGATGGCGTAAACATTATTTCTTTATCTTTATTAGGTTAAAAGGTATTTGGGGAAAACAGTTTTGAAATCAAAATCACCTTTTTGACATTCGATGACCTCTGGAGCCTAACCTATTGACCTGGGATCAAATATGAGGTTACCTATGTCGATTGCATTTTTAAATGACTTTCGATTGCTTTTTTTCCGTTTGCTGCTAACTATCATAGTTCCCGAGATATTTGGGAGTGTCGAACCGAAGTCATGAAAACTTGAAAATCTGACCCTTGATGACCTCTGGTGACCTCAATATTGACCTGAAAAAAATGTAACGAAATACTTTCGAAAGAGCTTGTCTCGAGCTATCTAACATCGTTCCCGCTTGTCGCTACGTTGCGTGGTTTCGAGGGAATAGGGGGGGGGGGGCGAAATCCGCCCCCCTCCAGGCGTGTAATTATCAGAGGCCCTCCAGGGCGCGTGTTAACATTGGAGAGTGTTTTAATTGTCAAATACAATTAAAATACAATATGCTTTATACAAATACATACCCCTTTTGACGGCCCATTTTCTTAGAATAATGTAGCGTGAGAAATATCCCCAAGCAACAAACCATAGTTTTTCTAAATATGTATTTATTCGTGCCGAACGGACCAATCGCACATAGACAGTATTATTTCGGGTTCTGTACAGATCTCTGCATTTCGATCCAGTAAATCTGCCATGTGGCAGACTCAACTTCACCTCCGTTCGCGTTTTCGCCAACTAGCCGAATGGCCGTAATAGTTGAGACCCACGGAAGGCTGCTTGTACTTGTACCGCCGCAGTCCTTGACGTACTTGGTCGACAACCTTTCCTTAAGCTGGGTGGACGTGGTGGTGATGGTGATGACACGGTTCTGGAACACGGTGGAAACCTGCACGTTCGTCTTGACCACCTGCGGTCCGGTCACCGTGCGGTACACGGTGCTCTCGCGGTACTCGGTTCGGGTGGCTCCCGGCAGGGACACCACGCTGGTCACCACGCGCTCCTGGTACGAGGTCGACTTGATGGCCACCTGGACGACGCTCTGCTTCACTGCTGCTGGTACGCGGTAGAAAAGCTCACCTGCGTCGACGGCACCGTCTTCTGCACGACATTGTGACCGTCACCAGCTCCTGCTTGAATCTGCACGTTCGTGCTGGTGGCGTAGTACGGCACCGTCCTCCGTCTTGTAGATGATCTTCTGCTCATGCACGTACTCTGTCTTCGTCACCACCGACGTGGTGCCAAGGGATGAGCTGGTGCGAGTCGTCTCCACTGTCTGTGAACAGTTGCACTGTGTTCAGGACAATATAAGAGTCCGCAGCGGCGACAAGTTCCGCAGACTACGAGGCTGGTAATTGGTATGAAAGCACAGGCTTCTCAGCCGTACCGTTTGGCGTACGTCCATCATACCAAGCCAGAAGAGGCCTAACATTCGTTACAGCTTTCAACGTGGATGAGTTGCGTGAAGGTCATCATGGTCAACTTCTCTAGGCCACAACTTCTCCTTAGGCATGCCAATCGCCATTATAAATATTTGCCTGATGCTCTGGGAATGCGATTCAAAGTAGGGCATTGCACCCTTCTATACTTAGCATGCAGTGCTGTTGCCCAGACGAACAGTTATGTGTCATTACCTTGTTGCCATCACGACAGTGGCAGGAAGTTCCTGACGGGACTATCATTTATCGGCAAAACGCGTCGGATCATACACTTTTCTTTGCTGCATAAATCCATTACCCTTCAAACACTGACCTGGGTGTTCACTTTGTAGACCGTGTTGGTTGGCTGCCGGCTCGTAGACCGTGCTGACGATTGTGTTGTACTCAGTCTTCACGACCTGCTGGGTTTGGGTCGTTCTGACGTGATGTAATTAGTTTTGGTCATCGCCTGCGGCTGCGAGTAGGTGATCTGCAGCGTCTGATCTTGGTCACCGTCTCCGTCCTGGGTGTTGACGACGTTCTGCGTCACGAACTTAGTACTGACCACGTCGCGGTAGATGGTGCTGGGCTGCCTGACCGTGACGAATTTGGTGACGGCGGTATCGGGCAGCACCTGGGTCTCAACCACCTGCTTGACTTGCGTGTTGGTTACCACCTGCTGCCTGACCGAGGTCACCTGGCGGTACTCAGTGCTGGTGACGGTGCGGTACACGACACTGGGCGAGTAGCGCACCAAGGTCTGGGTGGTTGTACTTGACGATCGTGGTGGGCCGATCGACGGCCACCGTCACCGTGCGGGTCACGAAGTTCACCACCCTCGCTGTAGCGGTAGCCGCCGGCAAGCACCTCGACGGAGGAATGTACTGGCCATTGTAGTTCTGCCCGAGGGTCGCTGACACAGTCCAGCCAGCAACAGCCAACTGTACACCCTGAAACACGCCGGCAAATATCAGCACACTGCGACAAACCACCAAAGAAATGACATACAGGCGCAACAGAGTATTCAGCTAGTGAAATCAACTTTCCAAATATTCAGAGTTGGTTGCCACATCTATTGTTGCAAAATCTGTTTCTGTTTCTAGAAAGAATAAGCATCAGTACAAATACATTACATGCAAATTGGGAAATGAGCAATGAGTACATAATGGCATCAACAATTAAACAGTTTTCTCACCTGAGCTGGCAACAACAGCCACAGATACTCCGATGCCTCAACAATCCGTCGAACATGGTATTCAAAACATACACGGTTTCAAACAGCCCAGCAGTGTGTATTTCCAAAGATCGCCCATACAAAACCAGGCAGCGTGCGCTGCACTCAAGCATCACGAGGAACCAGATTTGTTCGCGAACTCATCCGCCGCCATACGCCGTCCTCTTCCACGTGGTCGGCCCGTGCCTTAGGTAGCTTAGATGTTGAGCGGGTTGCCCTTGTCCGCGTAGGTGTAGCCGTCGCACGGCTGTTTGACCTCCACAGTGCGGTCGACGTAGCTTTTCAACCACCGCCGTGCTGGTCACGCGCTGGGTGTTGACCCGAACCACGCTGGAGACACTGGTGACGTAGATGGTCGGCCGGTCTGGTTGATCAGCTTGTTGATGGTGTTGATGGCGGTGCGCACACGTCCAGGGCCGTACTGGGTGCTGGCAAATGACGCGCGTTGTTGGTCACGACCACCGGCTGCGTGACTTACACAGTGCTGGTCTGGGTAACGGTGTTGGTGGCGGTACAACCGTGCTGACCACGTTCACCCGGGCGCACCACCGTGCTCGTGACGTACTTGGTCTTCGTATCGCGCACCGTACTCGTCACATCCACCACCCGAAGCTTCCGTCTTGGTGATGTAGTTCTGGTACTGGTCCACGTACTGCACCTTCGGTACACGCACTGTCGAGGTGCGCCTGCAACGTTCTGGCCGTAGCTCTTCACCCACGCGCTCTACTGTCACGTACTCTGGGTGTTGTACACGCTCCTGACGACTGGGCCGGCTGCTGCACGGTCTTCTGCACGTACTGCGGCACGAACCTGGTGCTGGTGAGGAGCACGACCGGGCCACGAATCGTCCTCGTGCTCGTCACGTAGATGGTCGGCGCCACGGCGGCGTGCCTGTGTACGTGGTGCTGTACTCGGTGACGTATCTCACCGACTGCTGCGTCACGAGATGAGGCCTAGTGACGACCGATGTGCGCGGTGACCGTGTTGATCACCCGGCACGTACTCGGTACGCACCACATTCTTGACTCCACCGCCCACCACCTCGGTGCGTGTTTGCGGTAGACCACCTTGGTGATCCCTGCGTGTTGGTGATGTACACGGGCTGGGTGACGGTCACGGCGTTTGTCTTCGTCACCGTCGTGGCTGCACCTGAATCTGCGTCTTCTGTGTGGTCGACGGTCACCGGTCACAGTGCGGTACTGTACCCGCGTAAATGTTGTCGTCGTCTCCTGGAGACGAGTGTTTGGTGATGATCTTGTCCCCGGGGCAGGAGGGCGACGGGGGGATATATTCGTTGGAGATTTGCTGCGCCGAGCACAAGGTGGCCAGCAGCAGAAGCATCGCGAGACGGGGCGCACGCCCTGCAACAGAGGAGCGACAGCCGGTGAGGCGAGTGATTGGACTGGCCTGTGGCGATGCAGCCAGCGGCGGGCGACGGGTCTCAAAGTCCAATCACTGCGCCACCGGCGTGTCACGCTCCCTGCTCGGCACGGCACGCACACGGCACGCAGTGTCCTCGCCGCCGACTGTGCTTGGACTTTAGGACCCGTCGCGCGCGTTCGTGCGCGCTGCGCGCCGACCACGCAGATTATAAAATTGATAATATCATATCGTTCTGTTCCAATACCAGATCCATGGGCGTTTCTTTGAGCGCTAATATTAATGCAATTCGATCCATATGTAATTGAAAGCAGTGAATGGTACCGTTAGAACATTATATTCATGATTAATGACGTATCAGTGGTACGTGCCTGCATTTTTGAGGGGGGGGGGGGTGTGGGGGGGGTTTTTCGCCTGTGGCGGCCGGCGTCCGGTGGTGCGGCAGCGGGATCAATGATATATTTGTAGCGTTTCGGACATAGCAAAGCAGTGCCCTACGTTTGGCATTGCATATCTCCGAGGTCACCTCACAGGCCAGCCCATGTGGTGGTGGGGGTGCATGGGTGGGGTGACATGAGTGGAGCAGTGGGGATGGAGAGACGAGAGAAGAAAGAGAACGAAGAGAGAGAGGGGAGAAAAGCAGAAACGCAAGGACCACAGCAACAGGCAGTGAGCGAGGACGGAACAAGGAGAAAGAAAGAACGGAGCCGAGACAGCCGGAGGTGGACGCTGGACAGAAGAACAGAGCCGGAGGGAGAAACAGATAAGACACTGAAGACAAGACAGAACCAGAAAGATAGGAAAAACAAAACAAATGAGGTCAGAAGAAAAAAAACCCACCACAAGATTGAGATCGACAAAAAGAAATCACGCGGAAGTGTAAAAAAAGAAAACATAACATAAAACCCAAAAAGTAAACATACCCAAGCAACAAGCAAAAAAGAACAGCCAAAGCAAGAAAAACCAAGCAACAGGAAAAGAATAAAGTGGAAGAAGAGAGGACAGAAAAACTAAGAAAGACGCCCGATCACAAAGGAGAGAAGCGCAGGCAAGGAAAAACTACAAGCAACAGAGAACAAAGCAAAAAAAGAAAGAGAAGGAGAAAAGAGACAAAAAAGAGAGAAGAGAAAGAGACAAGAAAAGAAAAACAAAACACAAAGAAAAAAAAAAAAACAACCCAAAAGACAAAAATAAACAAGACAGCAAACCAAATACAACAAAAAACACAGATACCAAATAAAACAAGCGAAAAGAAAAAAAAAAAGAGACAGAAGCAGCGACCCAAAAAAAAAGAAGAGAGCATAAAAAAAAGAACTGCTGTTGCTAGCAAAAGCCACAAGAGATAGGAAAATACTAGACAAAAAAAGAAGAGTAGAAAAAAAACAAACAAAAAAGTAACAAAACGAAAAGACAAAGAAACAGAAAACAAAAGAACGACGTACCAAGCACAAGAACACAGCAAGAAAGGAAAGCAGTAACAAAAGAAAAAGAACAATAAAGAAGGAAACACCAGAAGAAACAACGTTACAATAAGAGGAGAGCGCAAACAGCAAAAAACAACAAAGCCAAAACAGCAAGAAAAAAGCAACCAAGAAGAACTGAATTAGAGCAGAAGAAATATACAGAAACACCGACAAAAAAGAGGAAGAAGCAAACAGAACAAAAGACCAAACAACAAAAGCCACCAAAACCACACCCCCCCCTAGTAGTACCAAGAGCTAAAATAGAAGCAAAAAAAGCAGCCCACAAAAAAGCGCAAACATCCACTAAAAAACACAGTAGGGCAAAGAGAGACGCAGAAGAGGAAAAGCGCAAGCAGATGGACAATATAAGAGTACGAAGCAAGGCAGAAGAAGCAGGAAAAGTGAAACGCCCACAAAGAGAAAAGAGAAAGGCGACGGGGAAAGGAAGAAAAAAAGACAACAGTAGAGGACGAGGGAGACGACACAGCAGACGAAGGAGGAGCAAAGAAGGAGTAGAAGACAGAAAGCAAAAAGGAGGAGACAAAGAGAACATAGGGAAAGCGAAGAAGAAGCAAACGTCATAGCAATAAAGAAGGAAGCAAAAAACAAGAGTACCAGGAGATAGCGCGAACAGCCAGAAAAAAAAACAGGGGAACAAGACAGCAAAAACCCACCAGAAGAGAAGGGGGGCAAGAGAAAGGAACCAGAACACAGAAGAAGGACCAAAAGCGAGACCACAAAGCAGACCACGAAATGAGACGAATCAAGAAACAGAGAGCAGAAGGAAAAGGGACATAGCAAAGGTAGGCAAAAGTAGACAGTAAAAAATAAGAAGGACAGGAGAAGGAAAAGAAGAACACGCACAACGAGACGTCACGAAATAGCAAGAAAGAACACAAGAGAAGCAATGAGTACAATGCGAAATAAGAAAAAGAAAATAAGGCGAACAAACAAGCTGTAAGAACGACCAGACAAGAGGGAAACAACGGAGGGGAGCAAAGGAACAGAAAGAAACAAGCACAGAGGGGAGACAGCACGGAACAAGGAGGAAAAAGAACGAGAGAAAAAGGGGAAAGGAAGCAAGTAAGACAAGTAAGGCACAGGGCAGCAAGGAAGCCAACAGAACGAGTAAATAAAGCGGGAGGGAGGTTACGGGGGACAGGAGACACGAGACAGGGAGAGGCGGGAAGAAGAAGAGAAAAAGTACAAAGCAAAAGGGAAAAGGAAAGCAAACAAGTCACGAGTAGAAAGAGGAGAAACAAACAGGGAAGGAAAAACGAAAAGCAGCTGAAGGAGATCTGGAAAACAGGACAGAAAGGAGAGAAAAGAAGAGAAAAAAGAGTAGGAGAAACAAAGAGAGACTAGGAACGGAGAAAATGAACAAAGGCAGAGAAAAAACAGACGAAGCAGCAAAAACAGGAAAGAGACAAAGGATTCACAAGGCAGAAGAAGTATATGAAAAAACACGCACAGAAGAGGACGAGGAAACCAATAAGAGAGAGGGAGAAAGGGAAAGGACAGAGTGCATCAACGAAGGGGGAAAAGAGACCAAGAGCCACAGATACAAGAAGTCAGTGACACCGCGAAAGTGAGAATAGAAGCACTAGATAAAAAAAAAACGGAGGAGAAGAGCAGAACGAACCGGAAGGGATATACAAGAGACAAGGGCAGACTAGAAGTAAAGAGCAAGAAAGAAAAAGAGCGAGGCAAGGAAGAGCAAAGAAAGGCGGGAACAGAGTTAGAGAGAAAAAAAAAAAATAAAGATAGAACTAAGAAAGACAGATAGCAGGACGGGAAGCGGAAAGACAGGGACAGCAACCGACAAAAGCTGCACAGAAAAAAAGTTATAAGCGAGCAAAGCACGATGCCAACGCACGAAGCAGAAACACCGAGAACACGCACACGAGGGCAGCGAAACAGGCCGCAGCTAGGGGCGCCCTCTCATCTCTCCTCATCTCTCATCTCTCTCTCTCCTCTCTCTCTTTCTCTCTTCTCTCTCTCTCGTCTCTCCTCTCTCCTACTCTCTCTCTCTTCTCATTCTCTCTCTCTCTCTCTCTCATCCCTCGTCTCTCTCTCTCTCTCTCTCTCTTCATCTCTCTCTCTCTCTCCTCTCTCTCTCTCTCTCTCTCTCTCTCTCTCTCTCTCTCTCTCTCTCTCTCTCTCTCTCTCTCTCTCTCTCTCTCTCTCTCTCTCTCTCTCTCTTCTCTCTCTCTCTCTCTCTCTCTCATCATCTCTCTCCTCTCTCATCTCCTCTCTCCTCTCTCTTCTCATCTCTCCATCTCTCTCTCTCTCTCTCTCTCTCTCTCTCTCCTCTCTCTCTCTCTCTCTCTCTCTCTCTCTCTCTTCGCTCCTCGCTCTCGCTCTCGCTCTCGCTCATCGCTCTCCACTCGCACTCGCACTCGCACTCGCACTCGCACTCGCTCTCGCTCTCGCTCTCGCTCTCGCTCTCGCTCTCGCTCTCGCTCTCCGGCTCATCGCTCATCGCTCTCGCTCTCGCCTCGCTCTCGCTCTCGCTCTCAGCTCTCAGCTCTCGCTCTCGCTCTCGCTCATCGCCTCTCGTCTCGCTCCTCGCTCTCGCTCTCGCTCTCGCTCTCTGCTCTCGCTCTCGCTCTCGCTCTCGCTCTCGCTCTCGCTCTCCGCTCTCGCTCTCGCTCGTCGCTCTCGCTCTCGCTCTCGCTCCTCGCTCTTCGCTCTCGCTCTCGCTCTCGCTCTCGCTCTCGCTCTCGCTCTCGCTCTCGGCTCTCGCTCTCGCTCTCGCTCTCGCTCTCAGCTCTCGCTCTCGCTCCTCGCTCTCGCTCTCGCTCACGCTCTCGCTCTCGCTCTAGCTCTCGCTCTCGCTCTCGCTCTCGCTCTCGCTCTCGCTCTCCCTCGCTCTTCGCTCTCGCTCTCGCCCTTCCGCTCTCGCTCATCGCTCTCGCTCTCGCTCTCCGCTCCTCGCTCTCGCTCTCGCTCTCGCTCTCGCTCTCGCTCTCGCTCTCGCTCTCGCTCATTCGCTCTCGCTCTCGCTCTCGCTCTCGCTCTCGCTCTCGCTCTCGCTCTCGCTCTCGCTCACGCTCTCGCTCTCGCTCTCGCTCTCGCTCTCGCTCTCGCTCTCGCCTCTCAGCTCTCGCTCCTCCGCTCTCGCTCTCGCTCTCAGCTCCTCGCTCTCGCTCTCGCTCTCGCTCTCGCTCTCGCTCTCAGCTCTCGCTCTCCGCTCTCGCTCTCCGCTCTCGCTCTCGCTCTCGCTCTCGCTCCTCGCTCTCGCTCTCAGCTCTCGCACTCGCACTCGCACTCGCACTCGCACTAGGCTCTCGCTCGCCTCCCTCGCTCTCGCCTCTCGCTCTCGCTCTCGCTCTCGCTCTCGCTCTCGCTCTCGCTCTCGCTCTCCTTCTCGCTCTCGCTCTCGCTCTCGCTCTCGCTCTCGCTCTCGCTCTCAGCTCATCGCTCTCAATCCTCGCTCTCAGCTCTCGCTCTCCGCTCTCGCTCTCGCTCTCCGCTCTCGCTCTCGCTCTCGCTCCTCGCTCTCGCTCTCGCTCTCGCGTCGCTCTCGCTCTCGAGCTCTCGCTCTCGCTCTCGCTCTCGCTCTGCTCGCTCGTCGCTCTCGCTCTCGCTCTTCGCTCATCGCTTCGCTCTCGCTCTCGCCTCTCGCTCTCGCTCTCTCCGCTCTCGCTCATCTCGCTCTCGCTCGCTCGCTCATCGCTCTCGCTCTCGCCTCTCGCTCTCGCTTCTCGCTCATCGCTCTCGCTCTCGCTCTCGCCTCGCTCTCGCTCTGTCTGCTCTCGCTCTCAGCTCTCGCTCTCGATCTCGACTTACGCTCATCGCTCATCGCTCTCGCTCCTCGCTCTCGCTCTCGCTCTACGCTCTCGCCTCGCTCTCGCTCTCGCTCTCGCGTCGCCTAGCTCTCGCTCTCCGCTCTTCGCTCTCAGCTCTCGCTCTCGCTCTCGCTCCTCCCCGCTCTCGCTCTCTCGCTCATCGCTCTCGCTCTCGCTCTTCGTCTCGTCGCTCTCGCTCTCGCTCTCGCTCTCGCTCTCGCTCCGCTCTCGCTCTCGCTCTCGCTCTCCGCTCTCGCTCGCTCGCTCTCGCTCTCGCTCTCGCTCTTCGCTCTCGCTCTCAGCTCTCGCTCTCGCTCTCGCTCTCGCTCTCCTCTCGCTCTCGCTTCTCTGCTTCGTCTCGCTCTCTCGCTCCCTCGCTCCTCGCTCTCGCTCTCAGCTCTCGCTCTCGCTCTCGCTCTCGCTCACGCTCTCGCTCTCGCTCTCGCTCATCGCTCTCGCTCATCGCTCTCCGCTCTCGCTCGCTCTCTCTTCGCTCTCGCTCCTCTCGCTCTCGGCCTCGCTCTCGCTCTCGCTCTCGCCTCTCGCTCTCGCCTCGCTCTCGCGCTCAGCGCTCGCTCTCGCTCTCGCTCTTCTCTCTCTCTCCTCTCGTCTCTCTCTCTCTCTCTCTCTCTCCTCTCTCTCTCTCTCTCTCTCTCTCTTCTCTCTCTCTCTTCTCTCTCATCTCTCTCTCTCTCTCTCTCTCTCGTGTCGTAGCGTAACGTGATTAGTGAAAGTTGATGGGCAATCAGATCAGCTGCTTATAAACATATAATAAGTTCGTTTATTTGTTTAAACTGTTATAATTTCACACCGTATTATTCGTTTTTGCTTTGGTACATGACAAAATATATGAATGGGATGTGTTATGTAGTTAAGTAAGACTTAGGGTCCCCCCCCCATGCTTATTTTTTTTTAGCGCTGTGTTGAAGAGAAGAAAAAAACAATGAGCGCTGAATATTTGCTTTGTATCTTAATACTCTTGAAAACTTCGAAAAGTATACAATTAATATGGGAGTTGAGTTAAAATATGTCATATACATACGAGATGTCGGTTGTTATAAGCTTAGGTACATCTTGCGAAATATAAGGAACAATATTCCTGTCTACGTATCTTCAACGGTCATTCAAAGATATACAGACTATACTTAGACATATACCTTAGACAAACGGCTTACCTTATGACTAACTTTTCGAAATTCCAGCTAATTAGCTAGGAAAAGCATAAATTTGTTCTTTCGAGGCTTAGTTAGCGGTATACATCAAACACATACACAATTTATATTTTTCCGACACTGTTTAATTATGGCTGACC
>JAXIVJ010014032.1:0-35600 GCA_036785665.1 Chirona hameri | reverse complement strand
GGGCGCCGAAGGCGTCCTTCGCTGAATGTGAGGCGTGCTCCGGCTGAATATGAGGCGCGTTCCACTGAATGTAAGGCGGGCTCCGATACATCCCTGACGGCTCCCTCCCACATACCTCTAAAGGCGCCCTCGGATACATAAAGGCGCCCTCCCACAAACTTTCAAAGGCGCCCTCCCACATACCTTCAAAGCGCCCTCCCAAATACTTCCAGAGGCGCCATCCGATACACATCTGAAGGCGCCCTCCCACATAGCTTTGAAGGCGACCTCCAATACACCTATGAAAACGCTTTCCTATATGTCTTCAAAGGCGCCCTTTGATACACATACACCACTGATCCAAAGGCGTCCTCCCATATACCTCCAAAGTGTCCTCCGATACATATCTGAAGGCGCCCTCCTACATACCACCAAATGCGCCCACCGATGCACCTTTGAACTTTGAAGGCGCCCTCACACATACCTACGGGCTCCAAAGGCGCCCTCCGATACATCTCCGATGGCGCCCTCCCACAAACCTTGAAAGGCGCCCTCGAATACACTTCGGAGGCACCCTCTAATACATTTCCGAAGGCGCCCTCCGATACACCTCTGAAGGCGCCCTTCCACACACCTCCAAAGTCGCCCACCAATGCACCTCTGAAGGCGCCCTCCCACATAGTACAAAAGCACCTTCAGATACATCTATCCCAGGACCGAGGGCGCCCTCCCTCCATACATACAAAGGCGCCCTTCGCTGAATGTGAGGTCGGGCGCCTCTGGTCGCACAGAGGGCGCCTCTGGGGCTATTTGAGAGGGCGACCTCGGAGATGTATCGGAGGGCGCCTTCAGAGGTATGTGGAAGGGCGCATTCGGAGGTGTATCTTTGGAGGCATCTGGGAGGGCTCATTCAGATGTGTATCGAAGGGCATCCTTGGAGGCATGTGGGAGGGTGCTTTCAAAGATGTTTCGGAGGTCGCCGTTGGAGGTATGTGGGAGGGCGCTCTCGGAAATGTATCGGAGGGTACCTTTCCGAGGGCGACCTCGGAGATGTATCGGAGGGCGCCTTCAGAGGTATGTGGAAGGGCGCATTCGGAGGTGTATCTTTGGAGGCATCTGGGAGGGCTCATTCAGATGTGTATCGAAGGGCATCCTTGGAGGCATGTGGGAGGGTGCTTTCAAAGATGTTTCGGAGGTCGCCGTTGGAGGTATGTGGGAGGGCGCTCTCGGAAATGTATCGGAGGGTACCTTAGGGGGTATGTGGGAGGGCGCCTTCGGAGGAGTATCGGAGGGTGCCTTTGGAGGCTGTGGCGTCGCCATACAACTTTGAGTGGGGGGGGGGGGGGGGTAGCCAGGGGTTTGGGAGCGAGCCCCAGGGGCGTATTTGGGGAGGGGGTAAGGTCAGGTGCCGCCCTCAGCCCAGGTACCGCCCTCAGACCAGGTGCCGCCCTCAGGTCAGGTGCCACACTCAGACCAGATGCCGCCTTCAGACTAGATGTCACCATCCGACCAGGTGCCGCCATCAGGTCAGGTGCCACACTCAGACCAGATGCCGCCTTCAGACTAGATGTCACCATCCGACCAGGTGCCGCCCTCAGGTCAGGTGCCACACTCAGACCAGATGCCGCCTTCAGACTAGATGTCACCATCCGACCAGGTGCCGCCATCAGGTCAGGTGCCACACTCAGACCAGATGCCGCCTTCAGACTAGATGTCACCATCCGACCAGGTGCCGCCCTCAGGTCAGGTGCCACACTCAGACCAGATGCCGCCTTCAGACTAGATGTCACCATCCGACCAGGTGCCGCCATCAGGCCCAACAGGGCGCCTCTGGTCCGCGTAGCAGGGCGCCTGGAATGCCGGCAGGCGTCCCTCCTTCTACAGGGGCGGCTAAAGAGAGCGGCCTGGAGTGGCCTAGGTGCCGTCCTCAAATGAGGTGCCGCCTGCAGGTTAGGTGCCGCCGGCCGCCCTCAGACCATACCAGGTGATGTTATCAGACCGGGTGCCGCCCTCAGACGAGGTGCCGCCCTTAGACCAGGTGCTGCCCTCTGGCCAGGTGCCGCCCTCAGACAAGGTGCCACCCTCAGGTCAGGTGCCGCTGGGTGAATTTTTGGAGGCCAGAGAGAACAGGAGCAGGGTGCATATTGGCAGACCTCATGGGTGGGGAGACAGGGATGATTTGGACAAGCCTGTGTGCGGGGCAGGGCAGAGTTCCTCATGCCTGGGACTTCGGCAGACCGGGGAATAAGGCAGGGTTGATTTTGTGAAGCCGGGGAACGGGGTGGGTGGATTTCGGCTGGCCCGAGTGCAAAATTGGCTGCTTGCTATCCACTCATTTAACTCGGGTGTTGTGCTTTATCGCGAGCATTCCTCAGTTTTGCTCTATCCCATTCATGAATGGAAAAGACATGAATGCCTCTTTATTGCCATAATTCTGATTTTAGTGTGTCTTTTAATTTCAATTTTTGTTTTGTTTTGTTTGTTCACAAGTCCTGGTCAGTTCCACGAATTCCACGGATAACATATTCGAGAATATCATCAAGTGGAAAGAACAACTAATTTAAGTTATCGATTTATTGTATAATTTATTTTCCTCAACTTCTTTGCTATTTTGCAATTTGTATCATTTACCCCGCTCAACAACGCCTTTCGCTGACAGCACTGGCGGATCCAGGGGGGGGGGCATCAGGGGTAAATGCCCCTCCTCACAGGAATCTTGGTGGGGGGGGGGGGGCATTCATTACAAGTATGCGTTCCCTGCACTGAACGTGAAAAATAATGATCTTAGGAGAAAACTTTATGAATTTTGTGTTTGTTCTCGAGTGATTGAATGCAATTCAAGCAGCCCCGGCGACCCTTAACCCGCGCCCCGCCGGGGGGGGGGGGGTAGAATCTGCCCTCCCCTTCCCGGATTTTCTCAATAACTTGAACACCATGATAGATATGTACGTGCAACTTTTAGTACCTTATGCTGCATCAATTCGAAGTCTTCTTACCAAATTTAAATGACATTTATATAGTGTTTTGGGAGATAATGACGTTTTAATGACGTCATGTCATGCCATTTTTGGTGGAAAAATTATAAATGTTTGAAAAATCGTAGAAAATAGAGTTTTAAAGCAAATTGCAAATAAAAATGTCCAAAAGACAGGAAATTACTTTTTTTAAATGGCTATCTCGGTTTTTCCAAATTTGTTTTTTTTACCCCCCAAAAAAAAATTCACTGAAAAATTCAACAAAATGATTTTTTCATTTGAAAATGAAATTCTTAAGTTCGAATACCAAAATAAGGTGATCGGCCCAAATCCGCGGAGAAAAAAATTGGGGTTACTTTTTTGCCGCAAAAAGAAGCGCCCTCATGTGGGGGTTTGGCGCCCTCTTGAGGGCTCCCCCCCTTGACAGATTTCTAAATACGATCCTGGACCGGGGTTCAATCCCTCGGCGGGCCTCGGAAAAAGTCTGCCCGGCTCCCCATACCCCTCGGAACAGGGTGAGAGTTCCAATTAGCACCTTAGTCCCAAGAGGATACGGTGCTTGGTCCACAAACCAAAAATTAAGTTCAACGTTGAGCACCTCCTCACTTCTCAATAAATTGCATCCACTAAATAGGTCGCCGTCCGGGGCCAAACTAAACTGCCGATGTCAATGCACTTTTTCAAATGATTCAATATATATTATATTTTTACAACATACAATATTACACACTTATATTATACTTATTACACACACATTAATATTTTACATACAATATATTTCAAATGCTTGTTCATAAAAGTTTGGTACATATTCGCAAAAGATAGAGTGCAGGAAACATATTGCATAGCTTATCAAGTTTAACTTGAAATATCTTTCGGTAGGAAAGTTTGTACGCAAAATGTAATGAATGTACAATATATGTTGGTCTCGTCCGTCGATTTAAACAGCACGCCCCCCCCCCCTCCCTCACCTACGTTTGACCCCTGGCGCCACCACTGCTGCCTTGCCTACCTAGTCTCAAGGGCCCAGCTCGCCGCCCCTGTAATACTAAGACTGTCGTCTGCCGCATGCATTGCTCGTGGCACTCCTTGTTTATCGCCACTTCTTTCTGTTGCAATAAGACGGAAAACCGTGCACAGGTTCGGCGCTTTCCAGACAATCCGAGATCGGAGAAGATATTGCATTTATTTGTCCTCAAGGTCCTGGAGTTACGCAATGGATGGATATCTGTTGCATTGCTCATTGCTGCTGCACGGTTGCCACGTCGTCGTCTCGAAGTCTCGGTGCGCCAATGTAAGGCATACAGACAGGCTCACACATTTGCTTATATTTGTTGCCTTAAGTTATAGCATGTTTATGTGAATGTCTTTTTGCCAGGATTGAAATAGCCTACTTGGTGTTTTGCCCAAAAATATGGCCCGTGCAAGCGTTATGACTGGATGACCTAGGGGTCGCCGCTGGTTACATTTCTTCCGTGAATATTTAATACGCATTTATTTGTGTTTCTTCGAAGCGACCATCGGGAGACAGTCAGTCCTTCGCGCAAACAACGCAGCCCTTACTTGGTCGTCAGCAGCCTGGTCGTACGCTGAGCAGCGTATGTTACTAACACTTCAACGACATTACATATAGCTGTACTGCCTCATAAGTCATATCATGTGCACGTGACCGCTGGATTAGGATCCCATCAGCAACGCAGATCGTTATTTCCCCTGCAAATCTAGTCGTGTGTGTGTGTGTGTAGTCACGCCACGATGGTCACCAGATACAGGTAACTGTCAGGCTGGTGATGATTATCTCAGTGTTGTTGTATATCGTAACGTCGTTATGGTTCTCAGTGAGAACAGAAACAAAGGAGGCATTACGCAACATACGGCGCCAAACAAACCGGCGTGTTGGGTAGTGTTCAGCCTCCATCCGGTGGTCGTGAAGGTCGGTCGGGCTCGTCCCTCCTCAGTTTTACGCTGTTTCTTACCGCGCGAGCAATATTGGTCTAAGGCTTTTAATATTGCATCTGTTTGAAGTTTCCGAAAAATAAAAGATCAGGAGGATTTCGGTTAGTTGCATGGCTAGGAACAATTTAAAGTGGCGATTTACAAGCCTGATATTTGTCATTTTTTTAACACAGAAGCAGGATTGTTGTTTGTATCGGTAGCCATTGGACTAGGTGAGTGAATCTGCCCCACCAACCCATTCCGTATATAGGCAGTGGACCTTTATCATGCTGTTGGCCTTTTGGAGCAATGTTGTGTTGTTTTAATCACCGACCAACAATGGCCCGTAAATATAAAGCCGAGCACAACTGCTCACATAAATGATAAGCTAGGATTGCTTTTTTAAATGTTTTGTTATCGACCTTCTCCTTGAATGTACCAAAGTAAGAAATTAAACTTTGCTTTACATTGTTTTTGTAGTTATTCGACTCAGACATGCATTATCTCTTCGGTGCTAGTTTGAATCCTCTCCAGGTAGTTTTCGCTAAATCGCTGGCGGAAAATATACCAAACACGCTGCATCACATTATTTCCTTCTGACGACTCGGATAACCTGGGGATCACTTTGTGCTTTGAGGTGGAATAAAGAGAAACTATCAAACGCCTCTGGGCTCGGTGATATGTGACATCTGAGGGGCTTGGAGAGGTCATGTGACCCCTGACCTTTTAAGTTCAGAGAGGTCATGTGACCCCTGATCTTCGGAGAGGTCATGTGAGCCCTGACCTCTGAGGTTTGGAGAGGTCGTGTGACCCCTGAGGTTCGGAGGTCATGTGACCCCGGAGATTCGGAGAGGTCATGTGACCCTGAGGTTCGTAGAGGTCATGTGACCCTTGAGGTTCGGAGAGGTCATGTGGCCCCTGAGGTTCAGAGAGGTCATGTGACCCCTGACCTCTGAGGTTCGGAGAGGTCATGTGATCTCTGACCTCTGAGGTTCGGAGAGGTCATGTGGCCCCTGAGGTTCGGAAAGGTCATGTGACCCCTGAGGTTCGGAGAGGTCATGTGACACCTGACCTCTGAGGTTCGGAGAGGTCATGTGACTCCTGACCTCTGAGGTTCGGAGAGGTCATGTGATCTCTGACCTCTGAGGTTCGGAGAGGTAATGTGACCCCTGAGGGGCTTGGAGAGGTCATGCGACCCCTGACCTCTGAGGTTCGGAGAGGTCATGTGACCTCTGGCCGGGAGTCAGATAGGTCGGATCGGAGCCCGACAGGAGCCTGCGGCGTCTACAGGAGCACAGCAGTCGGATCACGTAGGCGCCGCTGTCTGTCCCGGACGTGTCCCGAACCCCCGCCCGTCACCAGCCGGGGAGGGGGGAGCGGGGGGGGGGGGGGGGAGGGGGTGATAGGGGTGTCATCACCACGACACCCCGGCCCTCTCTCCCTCAGCAGACCGTTAGGATTGACACTGGCGCCATCTGCGACCCGCCGAACACTGACGGCCTTCCGCGAACAGCCGCGCTACTCGGCCGCCGACTCCCAAATAAGTCCTGCACGCGCGGTAAAACGCCTCGGCAACGATCACGCATGTATTTATGCCGCTCTCCAGCCTCTGCCGGCACGATATGTATGTATGTATAGCTACTACACCGGTCCGGTCGCGCACCATGGTTAGCAGCGAGACGCCTATCGACACCCGATCACACCACCAGTACAACGCACCACGGCGAGTTAAGTCAGTCGAGTACACTGCACACCCAGCCCACATCACCACACATCACCACAATCACCACAACGCGACACGCCGTCAACGCAACAGCCAGCGATCACATCTGCGGCGCCACGCACTATCAGCACATTTCGACACACACACACACACACATACACGACACGACTTATTTGGGAGCCGACCCCACGCTGAGTCCTGAGCGACCGAGTCTCTCGCCTAGCTACCATCAGATCATGAACACACTATCTATAAGTCGTAATAAACGTCGACGCGCCTCCCGTGGGCGGGACCACGGCGCGCGACCGGGCAGGCGGACCACCGTAAGCCTCGCGTGAGCGAGGGTCGGGTGTCCGGTGTCCTCCGGCGCGGGCCGTCCTCATAGAGGACTCTGCAGCACGCCGGTCCTCTGCACCTGATGCGGGACCCCAGCCCCCGCCCCCTCCTGCTGCTCCTCCTCCGCCTCCTCCGCCTCCTCCTCCTCCTCCCCCGGCCAGGCCTCGCGCTCCAGCCGGTCTATGGCCTCGCTCATCATGCACAGCTCGGCGTCGATCGAGGAGCCGTTGGAGGAGACGGCGCGATGCAGCTCCTCGCAGCTGACGCTGGCCGAACTGGCCGAGCTGCCGGAGCTCAGCTCCAGCTCCTGCTCGGCGTCGTCGGCGCGCAGCTGCGTCATCAGCTGGCGCACGTGCGCCAGCAGCGTGCGGTTGTGCGAGGCTAGCTGGTGGGTACGGGACTGGGCCTGCAGACGAGCGGAGGTCTCAGACTGTAGCTTATCGCGCATCAGGTGCACCTGGGGGAGAGGCACGGGTCAGGTCAGGTCACCGACACGGCAGGTCAGCACGACAGGTCAGCACGACAGGTCAGCACGACAGGTCAGCACGCCAGGTCAGTACGGCAGGTCACGGCCAGGACAGGTCAGCACGACAGGTCAGCACGGCAGGTCAGCACGACAGGTCAGTACGGCAGGTCACGGCCAGGACAGGTCAGCACGGCAGGTCACGGCCAGGACAGGTCAGCACGGAAGGTCAGCACGACAGGTCAGCACGGCAGGTCACGGTCAGGACAGGTCAGCACGGCAGGTCAGCACGGCAGGTCAGCACGGCAGGTCAGCACGACAGGTCAGCACGGCAGGTCACGGTCAGGACAGGGGCATGTCACGGTCAGGACAGGGGCATGTCACGGTCAGGACAGGGGCATGTCACGGTCAGGACAAGGGCATGTCACCATCCACAGGAACAACATACAGCTCACATCATCAACAGGACGTGAACCACCCACAAAGATCCATTAGGTGCCTTTTACACGCAAACAGCGACCGCGAACACGGAAACCCAGACCGTCAAACACACGGCCAACAGGAAAACACCAGTCGAGCGACGCGCACCGCCGACCAGCGCAGTCCCCATGCACGATCGCACGGGGACGCGGAAGCGTGCCCTCGGTGTCAGCGCGGCGGCGGCGGCGGCGGCGGCGCCGGTGCCGGTGCCGGTGCCGGTGCCGGCTGGCTGGCTCCGGCGTCCCAGACAAGGGCACACGGCCGAGCCGGCAGGTCGCCTGTTATCGGTCCATTGGTGCGGGTAATGACCCCGGCCGGTGCCGTCATTACAGCCCAGCAGGGGCGGCAGCAGGGGGAGGGGAGGGGGACGCGGGACGCTGCCGCACATCCGCGGGACGCCAGCCACAGATCAGCCGCCGCAGCACGCAACACGCCCGCCACGCAACAAACACGCCGACGCCGCACGCCAGGACGGCGTCGAGCTGGGGTGGAGCGGGACTGCCCCCCCCCCCCCCATCCCCCGGTCCGGTCAGATCCGGAGACGTCGGCTCGAAACGAGCCGAGGCGAGACCAAACCACGCAGCCGAGTCGAGGTCATACCAACGCACGGCAGTCAGGCGGCCAGCCGCCATAAGAGAAATGGGGCACGGAACGACCGTGGAGAATGGCTTCAAACTCGAGCTACATTCTGTAGAACTTCGGCACGAGCACCTCCCATTGTGACCGTCGCAACTTCCGGCACGAGCACCTCCCAATGTGACCGTCCCAACTAAGAACGGCACGGCAGACCCAGGCAAAGCTCGACACTGCTTAACGTGACTGCTTAACGTGCGCGTGGCTCAGCGCCAGGAGGAAACTCCGCGCCGGAGACTCTGGCTCTGACTCAGACTGCGAGTGGACTGAGTTCGGCGAACACCTCGGCGTGGCCTCATTAGACCACAGCCTGCCTCCAGCCCTGACTCCAGCAGCCGCCGCAGCTCCGGAGAGCTGCCGCCGTCGGCCACCCCGCCGACACGGCGCGGGAGGGGAGGGGGGCTCGTCACCTGCCGCAGGCGGCGTCACATGCCAGCCAGGCAGTCAGCCGGTGTCTGTAGAGATCGATAGGTGAAGCGGTGAACTGTCCATCGGCATTCGACTGGCGCGCGGCCAGCCGAATGCTGATCACCCCGGACAGCGGACATCGTGTACACGTGTCGACGTCCGGCACGTGTCGACGTCCACGGGGACACGTGTCACGTGTCGACGTCCAGGGACGCCCATCGGACGCCCGGAGACGCTCACAGGACACTCACCGGACACGCGAGGGACGCTCATAGGGCACCTGGGGGACGCTCATAAAACGCTAGGGGGACGCCGGTGACCAGTGACGGACATGGACCGGCTCGGACCGCTACGAGCGCGGCGGCGGGCCGCGGCAGTGACCTCGACAGAGTGAGACGGCGCCTGTTGGCCGAGCTCTAGCGACACGACACGTCATCGCTGACCATTGCTGCACGGCAGGCCCGCCCGGCCCGCTACCAAACCTGGCCGTGGGAATACAATAATCACGAAAAAATCACACCGTGCAAGGGAAGCGGCTCCCGTTTTTATTGGTGTTGTCCGCCGCTCAGGTCGGTCGCTGAGTCAGGTAAACCGGCGAGGGTCGATTTTCCTGCCCAGTGCCGAGTCTCAGTACAGGTGATCTACAGTCCTGGGAGTGTTTCCACCGATCGGTCCCGTTACTGTCCATTCTGGAGCGCTTGGGAGTGCTGTGAGCGGGCAGGGCGGTGCAGGGAGCCACTCCATGTCAGGCGACATAGCTTGTCACACGGCGGCCCGCGGCGTGATGTCGACTTGTCGGGCAGCAGCGTGACAAACAGTAGTCAACAGCGGCCACTCCCTAACACGTGCGCATCACAGAGTGTGCCCGTGTTCCAGAATCAGCGCATTATTTAGGCGGAATACTGAACAGAATCCAGCGAGGCCGGACTACCAGCGTCAGCGCGACATCATTTAGGCGGAATACTGAGCGAAATTCAGTGGAGCCTGACTGCCAGCGTCAGAGCATTATATAGGCGGAATACTGAGCGAAATTCAGCGGCCTGACAGTCGAGGAAAATCCCGTCAGTCTCGATTCACATCTCCCGTCAGTCTCGATTCACATCTCCTGTCAGTTTCGACTCTCCCGGCAATAACTAATTCACCACGGGCGCGGGGATCACCACAAATGAGTTGGCTGGCGAATCGAATGAGTTCTGCAGAATGCCGATCCCGGTCGGCAGGCGGCGGCGGCAGCGGGCCGGGAGTGAGGGACCGGTTCAGGCCGCCGGCTGTCAGTCAGCGGTGACGGGCCGGATTTCACAAACAGCGCCGCGGGGGATCGGTCCCCAACAACACCCCGTGCTGCGGTGGCGCCGCTCTGACCGGGATCTGACGCCGGCCGGCCCGACCGCCGGCAACTCTCAGAGGATCAGATCAGATTGTATCGTAGCCGGGACCGAGGGCTTCGGAGCGATCAGTCGGGACAATCGATTGTTAGTTCGAGAGCGTCCCGAGCGACCGCCGGATGTCAGACATCGGAGATATGGCTTTCAGAGCCTAGCAGGTCCTCGGAACGAATTCAGACCTCTTTGGGACGATGTACCAATCACTGGGCTGTTTTATCCCACCATTGGCTTCACGGTGATCGAGGACGTGACCTCGTGCCACAAAAACAGTGGACGTCCTTCCTGAATGCACACAAAACCTCCACTGTCGGAGCTCTGCATGATCGATGAATGGATGATGGGCGGCAATTCCAGGTCAGCCGAACGAGTGGGACGGGTGACGGGTTGTTACCGATGTGGTTCGATATAGGGAGGGGTGTGTCTGACTCTGTGACCTTCAGACGTCCTCTGACCGCCGAGTCGGAGTCAGGCGGGCCGATGGCACTGGATAGGACCCTCCCCTCCCGCAGATAGGACCCTCCGGCCTCCAGCAGACGGCCGCCGCCCCGCCCGTCACAGACAAAAACACGGCCATCACAGCGGTACGGCGGTAATGAGATGACGGGCCCGCCCCATCCACTGTGGAGCGCAGAAAACACGGACCCTGCCACAGACAAAACACGGCAGGGAAAAACATGACCATAAGCTGCCATACGGTCGGCGATGGTGCCGACTCCAGACCGGACAGAAGAGCACGTGTGTTTGTGTAGTGGTTTGCTAGGCAGAGCGTGGTACTCAGAATTCTGAATTAAACTCGGAATAACCCGCGATGAAGCCGACCAGTTTGCAAAAGTCATGTTATGTAATAGCCGGTGGCTTAGCAGACCTGAATGCAGACATGAAACAATCTTTACAAGACGAAACAAGCCAAGTTCTCGGATCAACAGAGGAGCACGGAGCAGACAGATGACTGAGAGAGCACGTGGGCCCGCTCCAATCAGCTGGTGCCGCCAAGTCTGGGACGTAGACAATGGACAGCACAGAACGGCCCACTACAGAACAGCACAGAACGGCCCACTACAGAACAGCAGAACGGCCCACTACAGAACAGCACAGAACGGCCCACTACAGAACAGCAGAACGGCCCACTACAGAACAGCACAGAACGGCCCACTACAGAACAGCAGAACGGCCCACTACAGAACAGCAGAACGGCCCACTACAGAACAGCAGAACGGCCCACTACAGAACAGCAGAACGGCCCACTACAGAACAGCAGAACGGCCCACTACAGAACAGCAGAACGGCCCACTACAGAACAGCAGAACGGCCCACAACAGAACAGCAGAACGGCCCACTACAGAACAGCACAGAACGGCCCACTACAGAACAGCAGAACGGCCCACTACAGAACAGCAGAACGGCCCACTACAGAACAGCACAGCACGGCCCACTACAGAACAGCACAGCACGGCCCACTACAGAACAGCAGAACGGCCCACTACAGAACAGCACAGAACGGCCCACTACAGAACAGCAGAACGGCCCACTACAGAACAGCACAGAACGGCCCACTACAGAACAGCAGAACGGCCCACAACAGAACAGCAGAACGGCCCACTACAGAACAGCACAGAACGGCCCACTACAGAACAGCAGAACGGCCCACTACAGAACAGCACAGAACGGCCCACAACAGAACAGCAGAACGGCCCACTACAGAACAGCAGAACGGCCCACTACAGAACAGCAGAACGGCCCACTACAGAACAGCACAGAACGGCCCACAACAGAACAGCAGAACGGCCCACTACAGAACAGCAGAACGGCCCACTACAGAACAGCAGAACGGCCCACTACAGAACAGCACAGAACGGCCCACAACAGAACAGCAGAACGGCCCAATACAGAACAGCAGAACGGCCCACTACAGAACAGCAGAACGGCCCACTACAGAACAGCAGAACGGCCCACTACAGAACAGCAGAACGGCCCACTACAGAACAGCACAGAACGGCCCACTACAGAACAGCAGAACGGCCCACTACAGAACAGCAGAACGGCCCACTACAGAACAGCAGAACGGCCCACTACAGAACAGCACAGAACGGCCCACTACAGAACAGCAGAACGGCCCACTACAGAACAGCAGAACGGCCCACTACAGAACAGCAGAACGGCCCACTACAGAACAGCAGAACGGCCCACTACAGAACAGCAGAACGGCCCACTACAGAACAGCAGAACGGCCCACTACAGAACAGCAGAACGGCCCACTACAGAACAGCAGAACGGCCCACTACAGAACAGCACAGAACGGCCCACTACAGAACAGCAGAACGGCCCACTACAGAACAGCAGAACGGCCCACTACAGAACAGCAGAACGGCCCACAACAGAACAGCACAGAACGGCCCACTACAGAACAGCAGAACGGCCCACTACAGAACAGCACAGAACGGCCCACTACAGAACAGCAGAACGGCCCACTACAGAAGCACAGCGTATCACGGCACGGCACAGTGAAACACAGCACGGCACAGCACGGTGAAACACAGCACAGCACAGCACGGTGAAGCACAGCACAGCACAGTGCAACACAGAACGGCACAGCACGGTGAATCACAGCACGGCACAGCGAAACACAGCACGGCACAGCACAGCTAAACACAGCACGGCACAGCGAAACACAGCACGGCACAGCACGGCACAGCACGGCACAGCACGGCACAGCACGGCACAGCACGGCACAGCACGGCACAGCACGGTGAAACACAGCACGGCACAGCACGGTGAAACACAGCACGGCACAGCACGGTGAAACACAGCACGGCACAGCACGGTGAAACACAGCACGGCACAGCACGGTGAAACACAGCACGGCACAGCACAGCGAAACACAGCACGGCACAGCACAGTGAATCACAGCACGGCACAGCACAGCCCCTCTGCACGGGGCCGAGGGAGACTGGACACGGTGCGGCGGCCGTCTGGTCCGGCAGACCTAGGCCAACCCGGCCCACCAAACGCCGGCTCTGAAATGCGCCCGGACCGGTCTCGGAGCGTGGCTCAGCCGCTCTGGAACGCCGCTCAGCCGCCGGAGCAGGCCGCGACGGGCCGGGGGGGGGGGGGGGAGGGGGAGGGGGAGGGACGACGCCTCTGAGGAGATGGCTGGAGAATACGACCCTGTGGAGCCCAAGAGCGATATTATTCCACGACAGAGGCGTTCATCCAGCGCTGCCCAGCGGAGCGTCGGCGTTGATGGGTGACAGTTGGTAACCGCCGCGTGGAAAACCACCAGGACGGGGGCGGAGCCGGCTCATAATACCCCACATCCGCCGCCGGCCTGGAGAAGTGGCTGGCTGGCCGCGTCTGGCCACGTCTAGCCACAGAGTACACCGGTACCGCCCACCAACACCGAACCGCGCCGGAAGCGTCATTTTGCGCCGGAAATGGCTGCCCAGAGGCCATACAACGCCGCCGGAAATATCCCGAGACGGGCCTGTGACGTCACAAATGGCCCGAAAGACGGGCCTGTGGTGTCACAGCGGTCCGCCCGCTAGGTGAAGGTCCACCAATATTCAGCGGCACGACGCATACGCGTGATAAAAAATGGCCGACGAAGACAATAGAAACCCACAATGCCTACATGGCGACCAAGGACACGCGTACACACGGATACAATGGCATGAAAAGGTCCATTCATCGCGGTACAGTTAGTAGCTGAATCAATGTATGAGGTTCACGCACACGACGGCTGAATCAGAACAAGAGCAGCGAAAACAAAGCGGGCCGGCACCAGAGTTTCAATCGGTGACGTTATGCATGACAAAAGCATTGACACATTTTTACCCACAAAGTGTGTGGCGCCTAAACAGAGGACGCGGTTAATGAACTGTCGGGTGTACTATCCAGCACAATCGACCAGACGGCTGTGAGCAGTCCGTTTCCGGCGTGGAATTTCCGGTCGGAGGGGATCAGAGGACGCCCCGTGTCGGTCCCGTGTCGGTCCCGTGTCGGTCCCGTGCCGGTTCCGTGCCGGTTCCGTGCCGGTCCCGTGTCGGTCCCGTGTCGATCCCGTGCCGGTCCCGTGTCGGTCCCGTGCCGGTCCCGTGCCGGTCCCGTGCCGGTCCCGTGTCGGTCCCGTGCCGGTCCCGTGCCGGTCCCGTGCCGGTCCCGTGTCGTTCCCGTGCCGGTCCCGTGTCGGTTCCGTGCCGGTCCCGTGTCGGTCCCGTGCCGGTCCCGTGCCGGTCCCGTGTCGATCCCGTGCCGGTCCCGTGCCAGTCCCGTGTCGGTCCCGTGTCGGTCCCGTGCCGGTCCCGTGCCGGTCCCGTGTCGGTCCCGTGTCGGTCCCGTGCCGGTCCCGTGGAGGTTCCGTGCCGGTCCCGTGCCGGTCCCGTGGAGGTCCCGTGCCGGTCCCGTGGAGGTCCCGTGGATGTCCCGTGGAGGTCCCGTGTCGGTTCCGTGTCGGTCCCGTGGCGGCCCGCTGCTCTCAACAACTGTGCCCGGGTGAACAAACTGCCGACGAGGCGAGGGCAGGGCACGCTCGACAGAACGCCGATTCGGCGCGCGTAGCTCGGGTTGACTGGGTCATCGCCCTCGACCTAGATAGGCAGCCCTACGCCGGGCCCGGTGGGAGCGCGGGTTCGTGGAAACCGTCAGGGTAACGCGCGAAGCTGAGAGATGTTAGCTACAGCGATTACTGTCGGACAAGGCCGTTCCTACGTCACAAGTGCACCCTGATGGTACAAACAGCCGCGGAGCGTGGGCGTCGGAGCGGGAGACTGTGTGAGTCACGGCCCGACCGCTCCTGGACACGGGGGCGGTCAGCGAATTACCTAGTCGCGTGCCAGGCAGGGCCTCACGGAGTCGGAAGCTGATCCGATGAGTCATTCATCCGTGCGTGGAACCGATGAAATGTCCAGCATGACATCCTTGACTGAGTGGAATCGGAAATGCATTACTCATCGCTGTAGAGCTGGTAAAAACAAATACTATTTTGGCCAGGGTCAGGGTTTCTCATGACTTTGACAAACTTCCCAACCCAGCGACTCCGGGCAGATATGAGATTGCATTTTTCATGGAATTAAAGAAACATCATGGGAGATGCTAACAAGGGTACAGTACGTACAGACGGAATGCATGTGTTAGTGCACTCCAATTAGTCGGAACAACTTCCACAGCACTAAATTCCCGCCTGCAACTAACAACTGCAGCCAGCTTCTAGCACCGTAACGATGATTTCGATTCGTGCACACAAAAAAACATGAGTCACAACTGAAATGAGTTGCAAAAAGTCGTCTAGACAAGTCCCAGGAGAAGATCTAGAAAGTGACCAACACGAGGAGTTGGCGACATTTCTTCTCCGTATTCAGCACGTCTCGCACGAGTGTTGATCGCTGCGATGACGAATTTTGCAAGAGCACGCCGTAGAGGTGACTGTGCGGGTCGGGGGGGGGGGGAGTCGGGGTGAGGGGGTATACGGAGAGGAAAGTGCGCCCCCTCCCCCCGCAGCTGTCTGCGCCCCGTCCACTACCGACCGATCGGCATTGCAGCGCGCTGAATACCTGCAGAGAACAGCACGCAGACCGGTCTGGTGGGAGAGACATAACACGGCCGTTCGGAATGTCACTGCGGTTTCCTTCCATATTCCCACATTACTGCATGGTGAGTCACATAAGGACGACACCATTAGCCGCGACACCATTAGTTAGATACTTTGCGTGAGCTGAGTGATGGGCAATGCCAGATCGACGCATACGACGCATATTTCGCGGACATCTAGTCATTCATCCCGACACGTTTTCTCAGAACCCGAATTTCACCACCTGTACAGCGCCGTCGAGAGAATTAAGACCACCTCTGTGCGACTTTCAACGGAGTTGCGAGATCACATGCAGCGTGTCTCTTGTGTTCGATTTTCACAGAACCCCGATTTCACCATTTTAAAAACGTTGTCGAGGGAATTGCGACTACCTCAATGCGACTTTCTACCGAGCTGCGAGATTACGTGTAATAGCGTATTTCCTGACCCATTGCTGCGACGGCGAACATGAGAGCCGGCTCAGTTCACACGGTACATAAATTACACCCCATAATTCCACAGTCGGGTAGACGGCAACACGAACCCAGCGGACGACAGAGCAAAGGGCACACGGATACGACATGGACGCCAGTCTCAAGCGAAAACAAGGAATGTGTAATATCCACAAAACCAGGGAACGACGTAATACTGGCACGAACAAAACACCATTGCATACCTTACATACCACGCTAACACAGGGTCGAATGGCGGATAGATCAGAAGGAAATAGGCCTGGGCAGAGGACAAGGCACATGGACAGTGCTGCATATTTCCTTTCATGACCTGGTCCCAGAGAGTACAAATCCATAGGCAGAGAGTGCAAATCCATAGGTGGAGAGTACAATTTTCTTGTAAGGAAAATCAAGATTTTCATTTTTTGACAAATTATTTTACATGGAAATAAAAATCTTGACTTGTGAATAATGTGATAAATCTTTGCGAGGAAATGGAATTACATTTTAACTACAATGTCGGTGAGATCGGGTCAAGAGAGAGCAAATTTGCAGATAAAATGTGAAGATTTTTGGGACCCAGAAAGTCCAGAAAATGACAACAATTCCAAGGTTGACCTGCGTGGCACACGGCGGATAAACTTCAGCATCGCCATCGTGCTCCAGGACCGGGATACGGGAGTGTGGTGGGGAGACTCGGACATCAAAAGCGACACAGAGGTTCGAGAACTGACCTGTGCGAGCGCCTCGTGCGTGAGGGTCTGCTGCTGCTCCAGCTGCTCCTTCATCAGCTGCCACTCGTGGTGGGGGGAGAGCGGCGCGCCGGCCTCGGGCAGCGTCAGCGCTGAGCCCAGCAGGTCGGCCAGCGGCGACATCATCAGGCCCGAGGGCCGGTCGGAGCCGTCGTCTCCCAGCGGCCGCGACAGCGGCTTCAGCCGCGTGTCCAGCTCTTCACAGGAGCTGTACAAGCTGGCCGGCCGGTCCCCGTACAGCTTGTGACACACCTCGAACGCCTGGCCGATGGTGCGTACGATCCGCATCGCCGTGTTCGTCTTGGACGTCTTGAACACGGAACACTTGAACACGTTGGACTGGCTGTCGCGCGCGATGTAGCTGAAGATCTTCATGTCCTGCGAGTCGTGCGACACGTAGAAGATCCGGTGGATGGGCAGGAGTGTGATGAGGTCATGCCGCTCGTCCTTGGTCATCTTGACCAGCTTGCGCTTCTTCAGTTTGCGGAGGATCTCCACGCCGTCAGTGCAGACGGTGATCTCCACCTTCTTCTTCTTGATGGATCGCGCCTTGTACTCGTAGCGTATCCGGCGCATTGCGGAGACGATCTCCAGCCGGGTGGTGGGCCGCGGGATGTCCAGCGTGCCGATCAGTTTCGCGCAGAACGTGATCCCGTCATCAAACGCCTCTTCCTGGTGGAGCGGGATTCGCAGGTCGTACTCGTCGTCGTTCTCCGCCGCCCTCTTGGTGAGCAAGCTAACGATCGTCATTGTGCCAGCTTTGGATGAAGGTCCTCGATGTGATGTAAGATATTTGTTTGCCGGCACAGACCGAGTCTTAACACGGCAAACTTCGATATTTCAGTCCAGTTGGAAAACCGATGACCACTTATCGCCACCAAGTTGAGATTCAAGCGCTCACAACCCTGAATGACGGTACAATGTTTTCCTTAAAATATTTTAACTGCAGAATGTCTGAACTCGCAACCTTCCGCACCGCGGGCGCGCACACCCGCCTCGCTCCAGCTCAACGGCAACAATGCGCGGAAAATCGCTTCGCGCGCGCCATACTTGTCAAGATTCAGCTGATTTGTGTAGTCTGCAAATATTTAGATAGTATCATTTTGTAAATTAAAATAGACTCTTTTGCTTCAAAAAGAAAATAAACTGTAAATAATGTGGACAAAAAATATTTTGCGAATAATATTTCAAAAATGAAGTATCATTTTGAGGTTAATAATCCTTTTCATGCTAGCAAATTGCATACATTTATCACGCCATTGAGTCAAATATGGTTGTTTGAAAACGCCGAGGGCCGTCGTATTTTTTCACTTGGACTTGACTTCTCGACCCTAAAGCGTTAAATCATTTGATTTATAAGTTGTACAGGGTCGTATTTCAACATTTAAGGGTAACTTTTTAAAATGTTTCTTAACTATTACGTGAACTGTCATGTCTTCATTTTAATTGGTTGTAAGAATGGGAGCACTTGCTCTCGTTTGCGCTGTGATCTGATACCATGCATGTGTGATCTGATACTAATACAAATATCTATCTAGTATCTACTGATGCATATTGATTATATTGTGGTGTTGATGTTATAGGTAAATCACCATATCCTCTTGTGACTAATGTGCTAATTGTTAATTGTCTTGTGTCTAATTCTGGACTATCAGTTTGTCAAGTTGCCACAACATTCAGTATTCAGTATTTCAGTTGACTTAGGGCATTATGAAGATGGGTGCAGGCACCTGACTTTCCCACTCTGGTCTCACTCATGATCAGTTACAGCCATGTGGTCAATGATATAATTTGGAGACAATGCATGTATGCATGCTTCCCACTCTCCTGGTGTGGAGGTACATCTCCCGCTTCCAGTGTCCATCGAGTCTGCTCTTGAATAGGTTGAGAGTATCAGCGGTGACTATGTTCTCTGGTAGGGCATTCCAGTTGTTGATCGATCTGATGCTCCAGTGTTTTTTCCTTATCCTGGTTTGGGCATGAGGCTTCACGATCTTGAGTGGATGTCCCCTGGTGGTTCTGGAAGTTAGTTCCTGGAAGAACGCTTTGATGAGGCATGTCCAGCACCCCATGCATCACCTGGTAGACGAGGATGATGTCCCCCCTGCACCTCTGGTACTGCAGCGATGTTAGGCATACTAGTGCTTCCAGGCACTCTGCAGGAAAACTGACACACCTCTGTATAAGCTATGTTGCTTGGCGCTGCACCTGTTTGACGAGTCACATAACTTCCTTGTGCCGGCCCCAGACAGCGTTGCCGTATTCTAGATGAGGCCGGACCAGAGTTTTGTACAGCAGCGACAGCGTTTGTGCATCAATGTTCTCAAAGGATTGTCAAATGGCTCCCAAGACTCAGTTTGCTCTGGACACCACCTCTGCCGCCTGTTTTCTGAACTTCAGGTCTTCATCCACTACCACACCCAGGTCCCTTTCCTCTTCCACTTATATGAGTTCAGTGTTCCTCAAGTTGTCACAACATGCACAACATTCACATTTGGTACTAGTTCAGTAATTGACCTCCCAGTTTATGGTGTTTTTGAGGTCCTTAATAGAAGAAGAGTAGTTAGCTGATGGTAATATTACAGCAGACTGAAAAGTGTTCTATCTTTGACTGTTTACAAGATGGTCTGGGGGATGACAACCCCCACCCCAGTAGGGCTGCAGTGCAGCAAGCAAATGTGAGTGGAGCGTTCTAAACGTGGGCCCCTGCGACCGTAATTGCTGTTAAGGTTAGGTCAGGTTTGATAAAGAATGCAAATAGCATGAAAAGTACTGTTTTGAAATGTCTGCATTAAGTCATTTAGGGTAAACAACTGTAACATCAGACACATTGTGACTAATAACACAATTTGCATGCTTATTGGCATTCTTAAGTGCATCAGTATCATTTACATTGCCAATAGCATGAAAGTCCAGTGTTAGGGTGTGTCCAGCATTATAGTTGTTCACCCTACCCTAAATCCCAAAGAAGTTGAAACAATGATTGGGTGTTGCTGGGTTGTACCAAAGTAAACAAGCAAAATATACTGGTGTAAAACAAATGTCTGTAATGTAACGTAACAGAACCAAGGGCAATCCAGTTTGGCTTACCCCAGAAGTTCTATGAGTGGCATAGGTACTATATGAAGGATGGGCTTCACTTATCGGATGAGGGGGCAAGGGCTTTGGGAGATGCCTACAGAAGTGTCATTCAGGGAAACTAGGTAGGAGGGGGGGTTCAGGGACGCTAGTACTAGGGCATCAAGAAGTAAGCATTGGTAGAAGTTCATGTCAGAATAGGACAGTAGATCATAATTCCCTCAGAATTAGTAGAGTCAGCTCAAAGTATAAGATCACATGTGTGTTGCTGAATGCCCAAAGTATTAGGTCTAAATTTGATGAGTTTGAGTGTTATGTTGCCCTTGAAAAGCCTGATATCATTTGTGTAACCGAGACATGGGTTAGTGAGGGGTATAATAGGGATAGGCTACAGGATTTCGAGTTACAAGGGTACAACATGTTCTCATACTGCAGAGAATCACGGCAGGGAGGCGGAGTGTTTGTATATGTAAATAGCTTGTACTGCACTACTAGAGTTGATGATTCTAGTAAAGTAAAAGAAGTAGAATCAATCTGGCTTGACATTAAAATTGGTACAGGAAACAGAGGAAGGTTGAGGATAGGTGCATTTTACAGACCAGGGAATCTTCCAAGGAACTCCCAAGCTGAAACAGACCAAGATATTTGTGAGGAAATACGTAGGAACTTTCGGGCTCAGTGTCTTATTATGGGAGATTTTAACTTAAGAGGATACGAAAGTATAGCAGAGGAAACAAATGAGTGTAGGTTGTATAGGCAAATCTTTGAAGAGGAGCTTTTCATGCATCAGTTTGTAACAGAGCCAACCAGACATTGCTCCATTCTAGACCTTGTATTCTCAGACAACAGTGATCTAGTTAGTGACATAAGTATTTGTGCAGGTCTAGGAACCAGTGATCACAATATGGTTAAATTCAATATCTCATCAGAAATGAGGCCCAAAGATAACCTTATTATGGTTCCAAACTTCAGCCGGGCTGATTTTGATGGTATTAGAAATGACCTCGCACACATAAAATGGAAAGTTGAGTTGGCAGGTTTAGATGCATGTGAGGCCTGGAATGTTTTCAAAGCTAGATTAAGCCAAATTCAAAATCGGCATATACCCCTCAGGCACAAACGTAACAGAACCAAGGGCAATCCAGTTTGGCTTACCCCAGAAGTAAGGAGTGCTATACAAGCTAAAAGAAGTGCATTTGGCATTTTGAAGGGATCTTCACTAGATATAAATCAGAAGGCCTACCAGAATGCAAGAAATTCAGTTAAGAAAAAGGTCAGAGCAGCTAAAAGGGCAAAGGAACTTGATTTAGCTAGACATTGTAATGCAGATAGTAAGAAGTTCTTCAGTTTTTATAAGTTAAGTACAGTTTCCAAAAATATAGGTCCATTTAAGGTAGATGATGTGTTAGTTAGCAAGGACAGTGAAATGGTTGAAGTGCTTAATGATCAGTTTCAATCTGTCTTTACTATCGAGGACCAGAGTAGTATTGCAGCACTTCAGCCTGAGCTAGAGACAGAGGAGACTATAGGAGAGCTAGGTGGCATAAGTAGTGAACTTGTTCTAGAATATCTAAAGAAAGTAAGGCCTAACAAGGCAGAAGGACCTGATGAAATCCATGCTAGACTTTTAAGAGAATCTGAAAGGGAGTTGTCGGTTCCATTAGCCATAATATTTTCTAAATCACTTGCAGATAGTAAAATTCCACTTGATTGGAAAAGAGCAAATGTTGTTCCTATTCATAAAAAGGGAGATAGAAGTAAAGAGGAAAACTATAGACCAGTTAGTCTGACCTCATTAGTCTGCAAGGTGCTTGAATCAATCATCAAAGATAAGATTGTTGAATTCTTGGAGCAAAATGAACTCATCAAAGATACACAGCATGGCTTTAGGAAGGGCCGTTCTTGTTTAACTAATCTTCTGGAGTTTTTGGATGTTGCAACAGATAGCGTTGATCAGGGTAAACAGCTAGATGTAGCTTTTCTTGATTTCAGTAAAGCATTTGACAAAGTCCCCCATACAAGACTGGGGTTGCAACTTAAAATTCATGGGATCAGGGGCAAGATTCTGGATTGGATAGAAACGTGGCTTTCAGGACGCCAGCAAAGGGTTATATTGAATGGGTGCCAATCACAATGGAAGGAGGTTCTCAGTGGGGTTCCACAGGGCTCAGTCCTGGGCCCATTGCTTTTTATAATATTTGTGAATGCAATTGAGAACAGTATAGACAGCAAAGTCTTGAAATTTGCAGACGATCTAAAAGTTGTCAGGATTATTAGAGGAAAACATGATCAGGATGTTTTTCAATCAGATCTGGACAAGCTAGTTGAGTGGTCTGAAGCATGGCAGATGAAATTCAATTTGAGTAAATGTAAGATTATGCACGCTGGACGGGTTAGCAGTAAACAGGTATGAAATGGGTGGGCAGAAAATGGAGCAGATTGAAAAGGAAAGAGATTTAGGTGTCGTGGTAAACAATAGACTATCAGCGTCAGACCAGGTTGTAGAAGCTAGGAAAAAGGCACTTAGAATGCTAGGGGCCATTAACAGAAATGTTTCCTACAAGAGTGAAAAGGTAATAACAAAACTGTATTGTGCATACGTTAGACCACATTTGGAGTATTGTGTACAAGCCTGGTCTCCAACATATGAGAAAGATTGCTGGTTGTTAGAAAGAGTTCAAAAAAGGGCAACAAAAATGATTAATTGTCTTGGTAGTTTACCTTATGAAGATAGATTAAGGAAATTGGGTATGTTTTCACTTAGATATAGAAGGCTAAGAGGAGATCTAATTGAAGTCTTCAAATTTGTAAATAGTCAGCATTCTGGATATTTAAAGGGTATGTTTGAGTTCAATAGGGAAAATCGAGGTAGAGGTCATCAGCATAAACTCATTATGAAACAAAGTAGGACTAGGCTACGACAGTCATTTTTCAGTAGAAGGGTTGTAGGACATTGGAATATGCTACCAGGGGATGTCGCTGATGCAGTGACACTTGCTTCCTTCAAAATTAGATTAGATAAATACTTTACAGAGAAGGGATTAGTTCATAAATACTCGTGGGAATAGCCTTCTTTTATGCAGGTAGAGTAAGGTGATTTGAAGGGGCGAGACTGGTGGAGGGGGGGGGGGATGGGGGGGGGGGTGCAACCTCGGATGGGCCCAAGAGGCTCTTTGTTGCACTTTTCTTTTATGTCTTTATGTCTTTAAAAGCTGTCTATTTTATGAATGTCTGTAAAAGCTGTAAGCTGCTTATTTTCATTCAAATTAGGAAATAGGTATACTTCAACTAACTTATTGAATTATTTTAACATTGATTTATATTAGTGATTTATTATTCATCAATTTGGTCAGCACCATGCAGGAATAAGGAGTTTATGGAATTTTAATACAAAGACTATCGAAGACGCAGAGGAGACAGGATTCCCATCTATCAAATCCAAAACGGAGGCCTTGACCTGGAACCGGATCAGTTTCTCACGCCAGCGGAAACCACCAGGACAAGAGGACATCAATGGAAGCTGTGGAAGCCCCAGGCCACCTCTCGGGTTCGAAGGAATACCCTAGCAGTGTGGTCTGTCAATGACTGGAACTCGCTTCCTGCTCACTTAGTCCTGTCCTCCTCAATCAACCAGTTTAAATCCAGCCTTGATAAGCACTGGAGTGACCTCACCTTTGTCACCCCAGACTAAGACCAAGCTAGTCCATAAGTCCTAGAGCTCGGTGAGATCGGGACCCCACAGGCCTAGTGGCCTTCCAAATTCTCGAAAGTGGTAAGGTAAAGTAAGGTAAGACTTTAAAGGGAATAGGTCACCTTGAAAGTTGTCTTCAATTTTGGCTATACAGGGTATTTCTAGCTGAAAAATCTAATATGGCATTTATTTGGATGATAGATGGATATCTGTCTAAAAATGGGCATGTTTCTCTTTTCTCCTTCATGGCCATAACAAACTTTGTGACAATTATGACATGCATATGGTAGCTTGGATATGGAAACTATTGCACACAATAATGATGGACTTTAGGCATATATACACAGGCTGCTTGTAACATAAACAACTGTTGTGAGGACTTCTTCTAAAAGAGGCCCACTAGTCCTGTGTCAAAATTACTTAACGTAGGGAGCTAATTTTTCACACAACCCATTTTTCGATCTGCTCTACAAATCTGTTATCTCAGTTCAAACCCCCATGCTAAAGGTGAACTATTCCCTTTAAGAATGTAAACATGAGAAGCACTATCTATGAAAAATGACAAATCAAGAAATGTTGAAATAAGCATGCATTCAATGCTTAAGTTTATAGTCTTATCACATATGCAAATACATTCAAGGGTTCCGTACTCACGAGATGGCACTTGAGCCAATGGACAGCCACCCTCACTTAACCCCTTCTTATTCATCCCAAGGCAGCACAATGGCTGCATGGGCTGAAATAGCATTATTTTCAACACAAAATATTACAATCATTGCCCAAAGAAAGATGCTGACTGCATCCATAATCAACTACAGCCTCTTATGATAAATATTAATAAGGAAAACTACAATGGCCATGCAAATGCAGTTTGATAAAGTTTTCAACTTCATGCATGTTTCTATAGTTCAGTTGGGATAGCACTGGGCTTCAGACCTCACCTGATGTGGCAAGCCGGGTTCAAGTTGCTTCAGCGCTTGCTATTTGCCCCTGACTGGGGTGGCCTGTGGAGAGGTCAAGGTCAGAATAACATCAGAGGGTGGGCAGACTGGGTCCAGGTATGCTCAGGCTGGCAAATGTTTTCAACTTCAAGTATCTACAGTTTACACTCGATACACATTTGTAATCCCTTTTTGGAGCATCTAGTAACAACACAGGTGCATTTTCTTGTAAAACTCAATAATGGAATGTATCCAAAATGTTTGGGAGTAGGACTACATCATTGTCAATATTTACTGAAGATAACAAGCTATTGGGGATGGACTTCTGAAAATGGTTTCAGTCAATGATTCTGGAATGCTGAGATTATAAGCTTTTGCATTGTATTATGTAGAGTCCTTTAAGTCAAAGTAGTTGCACAAATTGTTCCGAGCTATGGTATATCAGTCAGGGACCCTTATTACGAGCGAGCGCGAAGCGCTCGCTCGTCCTTCCGTGGTACATGGGAAAAATCTGAATATGAGCGGCCCGACCCGACCCGGCCCGACCCGTGGCGACGCTTTTGAGAAGCTCATATCTCTGCAACCATACGTCCGATTGACAAGCGGACTTCTTTGCTGAGCAGCCCCATCCAACCTACCCTGTTTGAGACCAGAGCCGACTCATGTGGGGGACTAGTGACTACCACTGCGCGTGGCGCGTGCCGCGTGCCGCGTCAGGGGTGTTGACAAGTGTTTTCTTGCAAAAACTCTGCAACGGCCGAGCCGATTGTGTGCAAATTTGGTGTGTGGTTAAGGACCTCTTAGCCGCCACTTTCCCACAAGTCAGGGTGTGGTGCCTCTGCACGTGCGCACATGCTCACCCCTTTTTGTATCTCAGAAACTACTTGCCCGATCGAGTTAAATTCACCATACATTTCGTTAGCGCTCGCTCGTTCATCGCCAACTACGGCGCCTTACTGGTAAAAAATATCCGCAATACAATGTGAATATGTTAGAATTAGGTGTGCCTTTGTGAATGGGGTGGAACATTTTCGGCCATTTTCTTTGTTCAGTCAACCTCATTTGGTCATGTTCCACATGTTTACCTCTCACCGAACACTGAACACTTCAGCTTGACTATCTCGTTGCTACAGTGCTAACATACCCCTGTTTTGTTTCCCCGCAGTGCACCTGTCGCGGGTCAGTGTCTGCTGACAGCCATACCACACACCAGCACGGTGAAGATGTGGTCCGACTTGAGGGTGATGCTGTCGGCGTATCATGTGCTGAACATGGTGCTCGCCTCCTCCTTCCTCGTCTTCAAGCTGACGCCGGTGTTGTGCGAGTTCGTGTTCGACGGTCCCGAGCAGTGCGAACTCTCAGACGTGAGTCCCCGACTCTCAGACTCAGACTCTCAGACGTGAGTCCCCGACTCTCAGACTGTCAGACGTGAGTCCCCGACTCTCAGACTCTCAGACGTGAGTCCCAGACTCTCAGACTGTCAGATGTGAGTCCCCGACTCTCAGACGTGAGTCCCCGACTCTCAGACTGTCAGACGTGAGTCCCCGACTCTCAGACTCTCAGACGTGAGTCCCCGACTCTCAGACTCTCAGACGTGAGTCCCCGACTCTCAGACTCACAGGCTATCAGACGTGAGTCCCGACTCTCAGACTATCAGATGTGAGTCCCCGACTCTCAGACTCTCAGACGTGAGTCCCCGACTCTCAGACTCTCAGAAGACTCTCGGACTCTCAGACGTGAGTCCCCGACTCTCAGACGCTCAGACTCTCAGACGTGAGTCCCCGACTCTCAGACTGTCAGACTCTCAGACTCTCAGACGTGAGTCCCCAGCTCTCAAACTCTCAGACTCTCAGACTCTCAGACTCTCAGACTCTCAGACGTGAGTCCCCAGCTCTCAAACTCTCAGACTCTCAGACTGTCAGACTGTCAGACGTGAGTCCCCAGCTCTCAAACTCTCAGACTCTCAGACTCTCAGACTGGCATACTCTCAGACGTGAGTCCCCAGCTCTCACACTCTCAGACTCTCAGACTGTCAGACTGTCAGACTCTCAGACTGTCAGACTCTCAGACTGTCAGACTCTCAGACTGTCAGACTCTCAGACTGTCAGACTCTCAGACTGTCAGACTCTCAGACTGTCAGACTCAGACTGTCAGACTCTCAGACTGTCAGACTCTCAGACTGTCAGACGTGAGTCCCCAGCTCTCAAACTCTCAGACTCTCAGACTGTCAGACTGTCAGACTCTCAGACTCTCAGACTCTCAGACTCTCAGACTCTCTGACTCAGACTCTCAGACTCTCAGACTCTCAGACTCTCAGACTCTCAGACTCTCAGACTCTCAGACTCTCAGACTCTCAGACTCTCTGACTCAGGCTCTCTGACTCAGACTCTCAGACTCTCAGACTCTCAGACTGTCAGCCTCTCAGACTCTCAGACTGTCAGCCTCTCAGACTCTCAGACTCTCAGACTCTCAGACTCTCAGACTCTCTGACTCAGACTCTCAGACTCTCAGACTATCAGACTCTCAGGGTCCTCGGGCCTTGTGGCGAGTGCTGCTGCATGGTGATAATGCAGCCGCTGCTTATGGTTTACGATGTTTGTCAGCATGTTGTGTTGTTTGGGAGACATGGCTTATTTATTTAGCGTTTTTGTGGACTTCTTTGCACAATTGTTAATATTTCACGTACGCTATTTTGGTTATGTTTCGTCAGGCATACTATACATCAAATAACATCAATCAGGCACCTGAGAGTTGAGACTACCTACCAAAGAGCCCATTCGAGTGTGCGGTTGTATCTAGTTAACGGTGCCAATGTTGTTGCCATTGTCAGGCAGTGTTGTAGAATAGCATTTCCATGGAGTGAGAGCGTCCTGCGATCGTGTCCGCAGAATGAGAGCAAGCTGCTGTTCTTCGTGGCGGTGGTGATCTGGGCCAAGACAAAGAAGACGGGCCAGCGCGGTCTGATGCCCTACCTCAGCACCGCCTACATCTACCTGAAGCTGCTCAACCTGGTGTTCTGGTTCTACTCGGACCCTGTCAAAGGCATCATCTACCTCGTGCTGGCCACCAGTGAGTAACGTCTGCGCCCACTGCGAAGGAGGGTCCTGGTTACCACCGCGAAGGGAGGGTCCTGGTTACTATCGCGGAGGGAAGGTCCTGGTTACTATCGCGGATGGAGGGTTCTGGTTACTATCGCGAAGGGAGGGTTCTGGTTAGTGGTTACTATCGCAGAGGGAGGGTTCTGGTTAGTGGTTACTATCGCAGAGGGAGGGTTCTGGTTAGTGGTTACTACCGCAGAGGGAGGGTTCTGGTTAGTAGTTGCCATCGCGGAGGGAGGGTCCTGGTTACCATCGCGGAGGGAGGGTTCTGGTTAGTGGTTACTATCGCAGAGAGAGGGTTCTGGTTAGTGGTTACCATCGCGGAGGGAGGGTCCTGGTTACTATCGCGGATGGAGGGTCCTGGTTACTATCGCGAAGGGAGAGTCCTGGTTACTATCGCGGAGGGAGGGTCCTGGTTACTATCGCGAAGGGAGTGTCCTGGTTACTATCGCGAAGGGAGGGTCCTGGTTACTATCGCGGAGGGAGGGTCCTGGTTACTATGGCGAAGGGAGGGTCCTGGTTACTATCGCGGAGGGAGGGTCCTGGTTACTATCGCGGATGGAGGGTCCTGGTTACTATCGCGGAGGGAAGGTCCTGGTTACTATCGCGGAGGGAGGGTCCTGGTTACTATCGCGGAGGGAGGGTCCTGGCTAGTGGTTACTATCGCGGAGGGAGGGTCCTGGTTACTATCGCGGAGGGAGGGTCCTGGTTACTATCGCGGAGGGAGGGTCCTGGTTAGTGGTTACTATCGCGGAGGGAGGGTCCTGGTTACTATCGCGGAGGGAGGGTCCTGGTTACTATCGCGGAGGGAGGGTCCTGGTTACTATCGCGAAGGGAGGGTCCTGGTTACTATCGCGGAGGGAGGGTCCTGGTTACTATCGCGGAGGGAGGGTCCTGGTTACTATCGCGGAGGGAGGGTGCTGGTTACCATCGCGGAGGGAGGGTCCTGGTTACTATCGCGGAGGGAGGGTCCTGGTTACTATCGCGGAGGGAGGGTCCTGGTTACTATCGCGGAGGGAGGGTCCTGGTTACTATCGCGGAGGTAGGATCCTGGTTACTATCGCGGAGGGAGGGTCCTGGTTAGTGGTTACTATCGCGGAGGGAGGGTCCTGGTTACTATCGCGGAGGGAGGGTCCTGGTTACTATCGCGGAGGGAGGGTCCTGGTTACTATCGCGGAGGGAGGGTCCTGGTTAGTGGTTACTATCGCGGAAGGAGGGTCCTGGTTACTATCGCGGAGGGAGGGTCCTGGTTACTATCGCGGAGGGAGGGTCCTGGTTACTATCGCGGAGGTAGGATCCTGGTTACTATCGCGGAGGGAGGGTCCTGGTTAGTGGTTACTATCGCGGAGGGAGGGTCCTGGTTACTATCGCGGAGGGAGGGTCCTGGTTACTATCGCGGAGGGAGGGTCCTGGTTACTATCGCGGAGGGAGGGTCCTGGTTAGTGGTTACTATCGCGGAAGGAGGGTCCTGGTTACTATCGCGGAGGGAGGGTCCTGGTTACTATCGCGGAGGGAGGGTCCTGGTTAGTGGTTACTATCGCGGAGGGAGGGTCCTGGTTACTATCGCGGAGGGAGGGTCCTGGTTACTATCGCGGAGGGAGGGTCCTGGTTACTATCGCGGAGGTAGGATCCTGGTTACTATCGCGGAGGGAGGGTCCTGGTTAGTGGTTACTATCGCGGAGGGAGGGTCCTGGTTACTATCGCGGAGGGAGGGTCCTGGTTACTATCGCGGAGGGAGGGTCCTGGTTACTATCGCGGAGGGAGGGTCCTGGTTAGTGGTTACTATCGCGGAAGGAGGGTCCTGGTTACTATCGCGGAGGGAGGGTCCTGGTTACTATCGCGGAGGGAGGGTCCTGGTTAGTGGTTACTATCGCGGAGGGAGGGTCCTGGTTACTATCGCGGAGGGAGGGTCCTGGTTAGTGGTTACTATCGCGGAGGGAGGGTCCTGGTTAGTGGTTACTATCGCGGAGGGAGGGTCCTGGTTAGTGGTTACTATCGCGGAGGGAGGGTCCTGGTTACTATCGCGGAGGGAGGGTCCTGGTTACTATCGCGGAGGGAGGGTCCTGGTTAGTGGTTACTATCGCGGAGGGAGGGTCCTGGTTACTATCGCGGAGGGAGGGTCCTGGTTACTATCGCGGAGGGAGGGTCCTGGTTACTATCGCGGAGGGAGGGTCCTGGTTACTATCGCGGAGGGAGGGTGCTGGTTACCATCGCGGAGGGAGGGTCCTGGTTACTATCGCGGAGGTAGGATCCTGGTTACTATCGCGGAGGGAGGGTCCTGGTTACTATCGCGGAGGGAGGGTGCTGGTTACCATCGCGGAGGGAGGGTCCTGGTTACTATCGCGGAGGGAGGGTCCTGGTTACTATCGCGGAGGGAGGGTCCTGCGCGGCATCATGGGATTCGTGCCACTGTACCGCCGGGGTGGGCTGGGGTTCTGCGCGTCATCATGGGATTCGTGCCACTGTACCGCCGGGGTGGGCTGGGGTTCTGCGCGTCATCATGGGATTCGTGCCACTGTACCGCCGGGGTGGGCTGGGGTTCTGCGCGTCATCATGGGATTCGTGCCACTGTACCGCCGGGATGGGCTGGGGTCCTGCGCGGCATCATGGGATTCGTGCCACTGTACCGCCGGGGTGGGCTGGCTTACATGTGTTACTCTGACGTTCGAGAATGTTTGACCGGGGAGCCTTTTTCACTATTTTGTGGTAGATAATGTGTTGGAATGAGGCGAACTTCTCTGAGTACGCGGGGCAGTGGGTCGTTGGTTACACATGAATAGTTAGCTCGTCGGCAGTGAGCTGTCTGGCCTGCTTGCCTCGGGCAGCTCACTTTACGAATGATGGTACCTTGACCCCCACTTACCCTGCCTTAACTGTCAGAATCCGTCAGCAAAATCATGCCGCGAAATATTCTGTAAAACATCGAAGTGACTGCCGCTGCCCCGTCCGTTGCCCGTTATGATCCCGTTACTGACGTCTGACTTATCTCCCCGCCCCCGGCCGTCTCCCCCGGCAGTTACTGCCGTCTGACCTGTGTATCCCCCCCCCCCCGCCCCCGCCCGTCTCCCCCGGCAGTTACTGACGTCTGACCTGTGTATCCCCCCCCGCCCCCGCCCGTCTCCCCCGGCAGTTACTGACGTCTGGACCTGTGTATCCCCCCCCCCCCGGCCGTCTCCCCCAGCAGTTACTGCCGTCTGACCTGTCTATCCCCCCCCCCCCGCCCCCGCCCGTCCTCCCCCGGCAGTTACTGACGTCTGACCTGTCTACCCCCCCCCCCCCCCGGCCGTCTCCCCCAGCAGTTACTGCCGTCTGACCTGTCTATCCCCGCCTGTCTCTCCCCGGCAGTTACTGCCGTCTGACCTGTCTACCCCCCCCCCCCCCGGCCGTCTCCCCGCCAGTTACTGCCGTCTGACCTGTCTATCCCCGCCTGTCTCTCCCCGGCAGTTACTGCCGTCTGACCTGTCTACCCCCCCCCCCCCCCGGCCGTCTCCCCCAGCAGTTACTGCCGTCTGACCTGTCTATCCCCGCCTGTCTCTCCCCGGCAGTTACTGCCGTCTGACCTGTCTATCCCCGCCTGTCTCTCCCCGGCAGTTACTGCCGTCTGACCTGTCTACCCCCCCCCCCCCCCGGCCGTCTCCCCCAGCAGTTACTGCCGTCTGACCTGTCTATCCCCGCCTGTCTCTCCCCGGCAGTTACTGCCGTCTGACCTGTCTACCCCCCCCCCCCCCCGGCCGTCTCCCCCAGCAGTTACTGCCGTCTGGACCTGTCTATCCCCGCCTGTCTCTCCCCGGCAGTTACTGCCGTCTGACCTGTCTATCCCCCGCCTGTCTCTCCCCGGCAGTTACTGCCGTCTGACCTGTCTATCCCCGCCTGTCTCTCCCCGGCAGTTACTGCCGTCTGACCTGTCTATCCCCGCCTGTCTCTCCCCGGCAGTTACTGCCGTCTGACCTGTCTACCCCCCCCCCCCCCCCCCCCGGCCGTCTCCCCCAGCAGTTACTGCCGTCTGACCTGGTCTATCCCCGCCTGTCTCTCCCCGGCAGTTACTGCCGTCTGACCTGTCCTACCCCCCCCCCCCCCCCGGCCGTCTCCCCCAGCAGTTACTGCCGTCTGACCTGTCTATCCCCGCCTGTCTCCTCCCCGGCAGTTACTGCCGTCTGACCTGTCTATCCCCGCCTGTCTCTCCCCGGCAGTTACTGCCGTCCTGACCTGTCTACCCCCCCCCCCCCCCGGCCGTCTCCCCCAGCAGTTACTGCCGTCTGACCTGTCTATCCCCGCCTGTCTCTCCCCGGCAGTTACTGCCGTCTGACCTGTCTATCCCCGCCTGTCTCTCCCCGGCAGTTACTGCCGTCTGACCTGTCTATCCCCGCCTGTCTCTCCCCGGCAGTTACTGCCGTCTGACCTGTCTATCCCCGCCTGTCCTCTCCCCGGCAGTTACTGCCGTCTGACCTGTCTATCCCCGCCTGTCTCTCCCCGGCAGTTACTGCCGTCTGACCTGTCTACCCCCCCCCCCCCCCCCCGGCCGTCTCCCCCAGCAGTTACTGCCGTCCTGACCTGTCTATCCCCGCCTGTCTCTCCCCGGCAGTTACTGCCGTCTGACCTGTCTACCCCCCCCCCCCCCCCGGCCGTCTCCCCCAGCAGTTACTGCCGTCTGACCTGTCTATCCCCGCCTGTCTCTCCCCGGCAGTTACTGCCGTCTGACCTGTCTATCCCCCCCCCCCCCCCCGGCCCGTCTCCCCCAGCAGTTACTGCCGTCTGACCTGTCTATCCCCGCCTGTCTCTCCCCGGCAGTTACTGCCGTCTGACCTGTCTACCCCCCCCCCCCCCCCCCCCGGCCGTCTCCCCCAGCAGTTACTGCCGTCTGACCTGTCTATCCCCGCCTGTCTCTCCCGGCAGTTACTGCCGTCTGACCTGTCTATCCCCCCCCCCCCCCGGCCGTCTCCCCCAGCAGTTACTGCCGTCTGACCTGTCTATCCCCGCCTGTCTCTCCCCGGCAGTTACTGCCGTCTGACCTGTCTACCCCCCCCCCCCCCCGGCCGTCTCCCCCAGCAGTTACTGCCGTCTGACCTGTCTATCCCCCCCCCCCCCCGGCCGTCTCCCCCAGCAGTTACTGCCGTCTGACCTGTCTATCCCCGCCTGTCTCTCCCCGGCAGTTACTGCCGTCTGACCTGTCTACCCCCCCCCCCCCCCCGGCCGTCTCCCCCAGCAGTTACTGCCGTCTGACCTGTCTATCCCCGCCTGTCTCTCCCCGGCAGTTACTGCCGTCTGACCTGTCTATCCCCCCCCCCCCCCGGCCGTCTCCCCCAGCAGTTACTGCCGTCTGACCTGTCTATCCCCGCCTGTCTCTCCCCGGCAGTTACTGCCGTCTGACCTGTCTACCCCCCCCCCCCCCCCGGCCGTCTCCCCCAGCAGTTACTGCCGTCTGACCTGTCTATCCCCGCCTGTCTCTCCCCGGCAGTTACTGCCGTCTGACCTGTCTATCCCCGCCTGTCTCTCCCGGCAGTTACTGCCGTCTGACCTGTCTACCCCCCCCCCCCCCCCGGCCGTCTCCCCCAGCAGTTACTGCCGTCTGACCTGTCTATCCCCGCCTGTCCTCTCCCCGGCAGTTACTGCCGTCTGACCTGTCTACCCCCCCCCCCCCCCCGGCCGTCTCCCCCCAGCAGTTACTGCCGTCTGACCTGTCTATCCCCGCCTGTCTCTCCCCGGCAGTTACTGCCGTCTGACCTGTCTACCCCCCCCCCCCCCCCGGCCGTTTCCCCCAGCAGTTACTGCCGTCTGACCTGTCTATCCCCCGCCTGTCTCTCCCCGGCAGTTTACTGCCGTCTGACCTGTCTATCCCCGCCTGTCTCTCCCCGGCAGTTACTGCCGTCTGACCTGTCTATCCCCCCCCCCGGCCGTCTCCCCCAGCAGTTTACTGCCGTCTGACCTGTCTATCCCCGCCTGTCTCTCCCCGGCAGTTACTGCCGTCTGACCTGTCTATCCCCGCCTGTCTCTCCCCGGCAGTTACTGCCGTCTGAACCTGTCTACCCCCCCCCCCCGGCCGTCTCCCCCAGCAGTTACTGCCGTCTGACCTGTCTATCACCGCCTGTCTCTCCCCGGCAGTTACTGCCGTCTGACCTGTCTACCCCCCCCCCCCCCCGGCCGTCTCCCCGCCAGTTACTGCCGTCTGACCTGTCTATCCCCGCCTGTCTCTCCCCGGCAGTTACTGCCGTCTGACCTGTCTACCCCCCCCCCCCCCCCCGGCCGTCTCCCCCGGCAGTTACTGCCGTCTGACCTGTCTATCCCCGCCTGTCTCTCCCCGGCAGTTACTGCCGTCTGACCTGTCTATCCCCGCCTGTCTCTCCCCGGCAGTTACTGCCGTCTGACCTGTCTACCCCCCCCCCCCCCGGCCGTCTCCCCAGCAGTTACTGCCGTCTGACCTGTCTATCCCCGCCTGTCTCTCCCCGGCAGTTACTGCCGTCTGACCTGTCTATCCCCGCCTGTCTCTCCCCGGCAGTTACTGCCGTCTGACCTGTCTACCCCCCCCCCCCCCCCCGGCCGTCTCCCCCGGCAGTTACTGCCGTCTGACCTGTCTATCCCCGCCTGTCTCTCCCCGGCAGTTACTGCCGTCTGACCTGTCTACCCCCCCCCCCGGCCGTCTCCCCCGGCAGTTACTGCCGTCTGACCTGTCTATCCCCGCCTGTCTCTCCCCGGCAGTTACTGCCGTCTGACCTGTCTACCCCCCCCCCCCCCCCCGGCCGTCTCCCCCAGCAGTTACTGCCGTCTGACCTGTCTATCCCCGCCTGTCCTCTCCCCGGCAGTTACTGCCGTCTGACCTGTCTACCCCCCCCCCCCCCCCCCGGCCGTCTCCCCCAGCAGTTACTGCCGTCTGACCTGTCTACCCCCCCCCCCCCCCCCCCCGGCCGTCTCCCCCGGCAGTTACTGCCGTCTGACCTGTCTATCCCCGCCTGTCTCTCCCCGGCAGTTACTGCCGTCTGACCTGTCTATCCCCGCCTGTCTCTCCCCGGCAGTTACTGCCGTCTGACCTGTCTACCCCCCCCCCCCCCCGGCCGTCTCCCCCAGCAGTTACTGCCGTCTGACCTGTCTATCCCCGCCTGTCTATCCCCGCCTGTCTCTCCCCGGCAGTTACTGCCGTCTGACCTGTCTACCCCCCCCCCCCCCCCCCCCCCGGCCGTCTCCCCCAGCAGTTACTGCCGTCTGACCTGTGTATCCCCCCCCCCGCCCCCGCCCGTCCTCCCCCGGCAGTTACTGCCGTCTGACCTGTCTACCCCCCCCCCCCCCGGCCGTCTCCCCCAGCAGTTACTGCCGTCTGACCTGTCTATCGCCTGTCTCTCCCCGCCAGTGGCTTACGTGTGGTTCCCGGAGCCGGTCTCCGCGATCTCGGAGAACGTCCACCTACTTCTCCTACGAGGAGCTGGATGAGCAGTTGACTACGCAGCGCAACACCACCTTCTTCGTCTGCTTCTTCGCCACCTGGTTCCCCTCCTCCGTCAACTTCGCAAACGTCTTCTCCCGACTCTCGGGATCGTGAGTGACTGGCCACTTTACTAGTCTCCTGGTCTTCTGACTCGGGATCGTGAGTGACTAACCACTTTACTGGTCTCCTGGTCTTCTGACTCGCGATCGTGAGTGACTAACCACTTTACTGGGTCTCCTGGTCTTCTGACTCGGGATCGTGAGTGGACTAACCACTTTACTGGTCTCCTGGTCT
>JAXIVJ010014031.1:10000-35601 GCA_036785665.1 Chirona hameri | reverse complement strand
CTCCATCACGGCGGGCGACTACCAATTGCACTGTCATCATCTACGCCGCTGGCTTGTATGATCACATCGCTATATTTTCTCTCAACGGTCTTCCCCGTAGCAGCAGCAGCTCTTTAAACCCCTGCAGTCCAGGTGCCTTGGCTTCACCCAGTCCTGTTTTTCGTATCGCAGGTGCTCGCCACCGTTTCAAACGACCCTTCCCGCTCCATCCCCTTCCTCCCGTCTGAAGAAGGGCAGCTTTAAACTCCCTCTGCGCCCTTTGGTGGCCTTCGTTTAAATCCCCGACCGCTCGGTAAGGTTTCCGTCTACTGCAGCTGTCGCTAGGAGACAGCCCGGCCGGTTCCTCAACCCCTCCCCTCAGCGGGCCAGCATCTTCTACAGACCGGCAGCCGCCTGAGCCGCCCGATGATCTGGTGGACATCCTCCCCGGGGGACGGGAGGAGCGCACCTGGAGAGGAAGGGGGCAATCTGAACGGCCAGGTGAGGACGAATGGACGCGCGCATACCCACCTGACCAGTCGGCCGTTCCCAGGGCATACCAGCCGCCTCGTGCCCCCCAGCTCCCACGAACTGCGGTCTCATTAGACACACTTCATTTAGTGGTCATAACGAGCAGCCCTGGGCAGACCGGGGACAGCCTCTTCCTGCCCCCCGTCACCCCCAGCCGACTTTATAAATAGCGCCGGGAAAGCAGTCCTGTCCCACCTGACCGGGCGCTACACCGCGCCACCGTGATGATCTGTAATATCCGGACCTGGCGGGGGGCGGGGGTGGGGGCGGGGGGCGGGGGCACGGAGGTGAGCCAGCGTCCCCTCCGAGTTATCTCCAGGTGTGACGCAGGCGCCACGCTGCAGTGCCCCATATCGATCAAGCAAACCAGTCACAGCCGCGGCTGGAGGGCTATGAAGTCATGCGGCACTGGCAGCTGGGAGTAAACTAGCGTCGGCGGAGGGTCGCCGAGGGGTCAGTAACGACCTACGGCCGAGGGGTCATACCAGGGTCACCGGAGTCAGTGGGGATATACCAGAGTTAGGGAGGCGTCATGGAGAGGCATCCGGGATCACAGGTTCATCACGCTGGGGTCACATCACGGCTTTATTGTAATTACAGCAGCTTACATCGGAATAATATCGGAGTCAAATTACAGTTGTGGTGACATCACCGTGAGCAAAAAATATGACATCATTGGTTGGTAATGCTTTTGGATGTATCACTGACTTAATATGTGTCATAATATCATCAGTAGATAATTTAATGGTTGCCCTCTTTGTGGAAGAATACTGAATAATTTCCCGACCGCACAAACCGTACAAAACATGCGCGAGACCGAACGCTTGGCTCGCACAGAGGCAAATAAAAACTCGAATAATTTCTCACGAAAAACGCAACTTAACATACCATTTCCGACCCCTCTCACGCGCAGCCGATATTTATCTTGTCGATGGGAGCGGCGGTGCTCAGAGCGTGGGACGCGGCGTCGGAGGGGTTCTCTGGAGGGGAAATTGACAGCCTCGGGCAGTGAACCGTGACCCGCAGGTGACGGGGTTACCGCGGGGTCGCCGTTGAGGGGGAGGGGAGGGCAGCTGCGAGGGCGCCTTTAATAGCCGGAGAGATACGGGTCTTTAACTGCTCCAGACAGCCCGAAACTACTCCAGGTGTGCTGGCGCGGTATACGGGCATAGCTGACGTGCCTGACTGGCCTCGGGTGGCGTCTCCAGGTGTACGGAGGCTGCTGGCTCAGTCGGCGATTTAAACGGCCCCACCTGGGCCGGCGTCCTACCACCTGGGAGGGTGCCGCCGCAGTGCCGCACGGGTCTCAGCAGACGGCTGGTGCCGTTTAAAGGCCGCGGGTTTGAATCTTCGGCGGCGGGGCGGCGGGGGCTCGTGACGCGTGTCTCACCGGTGATACGGAGCCGGCGGAGGAGGCCGTTGACAAAGGCCACGCGCCATCTGGAACCCGTGGCCGTTGGGTCTTGGGGCGGCGCGAATGAATGGTGAGCCATTCTGAAGGAACCAGTTCAATGGCGTAGGAGGCTAACCGTTGAACTTACGATTGTCTCCGTTTGAATTTCGGTAGCGGTTCCACTCTAATTGGAAGAGTAAACAAAAGGGAAGAATTCTCATGATTCGCCACGGGGAGTTCGTTAATCAAGAGAAGGTGATGGAGCACTTCGAGATAAAACGCTCGCTGACCACATGGCGTACTGTCTCAATTCTGGTTGTCACTTTTTTGCAGCAGCTCCCTTGCCAGGAAAGAAACATATCCATTACTTAGATCACACTTTCTTGATAATGAAAATCTGTCTTAAAATCCTTAGGATTATTTATTATGGAGAGCTCGCGAAATGAACTGTTTTGCAATTGATTACATGTTCAGACGTATTGTAATGGTTCTGCTTTGTGATATTCGCGTTGTTGCACACCAGGCAAGCGAGATGATATGGTGTGATAGCTACCGCATGATTTGCAGCTGAGGTAATAACACATCATTCACAGACAACCCTCTAGTATGAGTTAAGCCCAGGCTACACTATGCGTGATAGTACGCAAGGTACGCGCGGTTTTTGCAAGTTTGCGTCTTTTGCGTAGTCTAAAAATGTTCAGCTGACAGAAAATGCATTGACTGAGCTACACTGGAACAGTACGCAAAGTCCGCATGAAATATCACGCAAACTTGCAAAAGACGCAGCACGGAAGTACGCAACTCTGCAAAAGACGCAAGTACGCAAGTACGCAAGTACGCAAACAAATTCAGAGTTTTGAACTTTTTTCCGGTTTTTGCAAGATTGCGTAGTCTGAGACAATTGGTGGCGCATCGCCGGCAATCTGTATTGTCCATAACTCTTGATAGAATATAGGTAGAGACGTGCGAACGGCACCAATTTGTTTGTCTCGTCCAGATGCATCGCCCCAAATGCAACATGACATACCTGGGTCACCAAATGACATTGACCTGAGGTCAAATTTTTAAGTTGACATAAACAGGACATCATTAATATTGTTCGAAGCGCATTGACAAGACAAACACGATGATGTCAAAATTATTGCTCTATATTTAACCGATACAAAGTTATTCACGATTTTGTGTTAAAGAAAATGCCATCGTAACCTCTGGAGCCTAAACTATTGAGTATTGGCCCACGTGAAATCCCTGACTACTTTTAAGCCTGAGTACTCAAGCACTGATGCGTTTTCATCAAAAGGATCAGTCTCATTACCATTTCAACACTATACTACGCAAATCCAGGACGGTATCAAAAAACGGTACGCAAAAGACGCAAACTTGCAAAAACCGTGCGTACTTTCCGAAATGATCACGCATAGTGGAGCCCAGACTGGTTATTGATTCAACTTTTTTTGGAACGATTCAATCATGATTCATTTTAGAATCTGAATGCTTCAATCACCGTTCGATTCACGGATACAATTTTGAGAATTGATTAATTCTGATTCAATTACACGTTTGATTCAACATTTGAATATATGAGGTGAATTTATGTCAAATCAAAAAAAATGGAAACATGCATATATATGATCATTAAAACATTGGTACAACAATAGTATTTAAGTATAATTGAATGTAGCCACTGGGACTCCATGTATTTTGACAATTTACCAGTGTACTTGAATCGTTAAATCTTTTGATTCAATCAGCTTTGATTTGATGCGGGTTTTGATTCAATCACGATTCATGAATCAACATATCTGGTGGGGAATCAATTATGTCTTGATTCAATGAATTTTGATTGAACGATTCCAATCGATTCAATCAGTCTCGAATCAATAACCAGTCTGGTGGAGCCTGGGCTTAAAGCTGCTATTTACTCGACCCAAATGAGCAGTCTCATCTTCAACCACGGCATGAGAAGAGGCACCTTCCTGATTGTTTTGATGTCAATTAATTTTTTAACCGGTTCAGCATTCATGTCAAATAATACTGAGCTTGACAAGTACAAATTCACGGGAAACTAAACGACACAAAGCCTTTAATCCTTAGTCTGGCAGTAAATTTCGCCGCTCATTCTGACTTCTAGTTTATGCGACAAATAGCGTCATAAAACATTTTATCCAGTGTCTATCTATTTACATTACATTCAAAATTAAAGAGAAGTATAATCTCACAAGGTGTTGTTTTGACTATATTGCTGCAGATGTTTAAAAAATAATTTGCTTAGAATAAAATAGAGTAAAACGTCAAAAATATCCAAATGAATGTTATTCACAAGTAAAGTAACCTAAAATTAATTTATCCGATACTACATGCTCATCTATATTTTCAAATTTTGAATATGTTCGTTCTGTCAGACGATGTAAGCGTGACCGATCTATCCGAATAGTAAAATACGAATAGTAACGAATAGTAAGAATAGTAAAATAATCAAATACCAGCAGATGGAGGACGCCCAAGTCATCAAAATCGACGCTCACAGGGCGGTGATCAGCAGTTTAAATCCAGGGACCCCTGCGTCGTTCTTCTTTTCTCAAGGTCCTTTGCTTCCAACGGTCGCCAGCAGTAGTAATCCTCAAAGCCAAATCTTTTCTTCACGAGACGCGGGGCGCGTGGTAAATTCAATTCATTCGGGTTCTTCCACCGTCGGAGTTTGTCAAAGGAAGCCCCATTCTGCTCACAGCCAATACGATCCTCTTCCTAACGGTCGACACCCCGGACATTTAAAATTCCCAGCCCTCACCCTGCGTAAGAAATTCCAATCGTGTGTGAAACAAGTTACTCGCTAATCGGGCAAATCGCACTTGGAATCAAACTACGCTAGAAGCTGACGGCAGGAAATCGTCTCATAGTCTTAACCCTATGATTGTCAGCATTCAAGACGACATCGGTATGAAACACAACGATTAATAAGACGTGATATGATACCGTAATGTCCGATTATCGAGTCACGGTCGGCCCAGACGGCGACGGCCCGGAAGACGGCGGCGGTTAGACGGCGCGTGCCACGTGCCATACAAGGCTGACGTACAGGCCGGCTTAGCTGGCAGCAATGCAGGTCGGCAGCAACAGTGTGCACACAGTGTGCAGTGTGCAGACAGTGTGCACTGTGCAGCCAGATCACATGGCGCGCATGCCTCATGGGATTTTCTTAAGTTCTTCTTGATGGAATTAAGAAGGCTCTAAGAATGTTAAGTTTTAACACGGATAAAAACGACAAGTATACATCCTTCGTTCCATTTAGCTTATCGGTGCTGGACTTTTCCCTTCTACCACATACAAATACCATAATTAAGTAATACATAAAACTGTTGACCCTGAAATACACACGCACCATAAATACAAGGTCATTGACAATGCCATGCAATTCCATTGAACATTGAAACAGATACCAGGATGACTTTGTTTTCCAAAGGTACAGGGACTCCCGTATATGGCTCAGTTGCAAAGGCTCTGGTTGAAACAACAGGGATTCCCTTACATGGATCATTTTCAAAGGTGGTGCTCTGGTTGAAATATCACATAGTTCATTGCTGCCATTTTGTCTTCATTCAATCAATAATCAGATGTAATCTATTTCGTAGCAACGGCAATATCGATTAATGGTACGGAAAAGTGTGACGAATGCGAGTACTAATTAATTAGCCCACTTGTGCATTGTAAAACAAGTATCTTTCCTGCTTGACCCCTATTAAAGTGATTAACAAATTGACATCTTTCCTCCCTTCTGGGACAGACATTGGCCCACATTGGCTGTTATTCAGGTGACAAAGTGCAATCGACTCCAATCTTCTCCTGCAAAACATCCTTCGTGCTAGCGTGGCAGCCGTTTCGCGAATCCCTAAAGATGTGCCAACGCCAAGACACGATCAAATTATAGGTGATATCGCAGCGCCATCTCGGCCAAAACGTAATTACCCGGTAATTAGGTGGTTGCACGGGAAGTCAGACGCTTGCTTTGTTTACGACGCATACACCAGGATCAATACGGCCATAATACCAGTACGGTATCATCCAAATGGAGATTATTGGCAGCCGTACAGTGTACACTCATTGGCCTTATATATTGAAGACTCGCCATGGATTTATTTTGTTTCGAACATTTTTCTTTGACTAGCCGGAAGAATATTTGATGAATATTTCAAAACGATGCACAAAAACACGTTTCGTAGTCTCTCATACCAGCAAACCCCATTTAGTTCCAATCCTTCCAGACACGCACTGATCAGCATCAGAGATGCTAGGCCATCAACGGCCACCTGTACCACATCAAGAGACATTGCTGACAGTGGCACAACTCCTCCCCCCCCCCCCCCCGCCTAACTCTTGCATGTCCATACAACATATCCGCCAAAGCGTATATCACCTGGGCGAACCTCGAATCCCCTATGGTAATGAGCAGCTCGGCCGCTGTGCACCGTTGCGTTTCATTTCGCTCTGCGTCGGCCCGGTTTTTATTGCAGCTCTGAGCGCAGCAGCCTCCGCGGCAGCTGCTCCTGCCAGCCTCCAGCGGCGAGTGGCGCTGCACGCAACCGCCTGCATACCAGGGCTCGGAGGGGCGGACGTCGGGGGACAGCCCCGACCTCGGGGTGGCTGGGAGGAGGGCAGCCGGCACCAGCGACGGCCGCGGGGGAGGGCAGAGTGGGCAGGGGAGGGAGCAGGTCCAGGTGCTCCCGGGAGCCACGCCACGCATCATCTCGTCAGCGATCAAAACAGCGGAGTGCTCAGCTGCCGCCACCGGCCGAATTGAGCGAGTTCCTCGATCGATGTCCGGTGGTGGCGGGGGGAAGCGTGCCACTTCCGCTGCGGTTCCGGCCGGTTCCGGCCGGCTCCGCTGCGGGTTCCCACGGCCGGCTCCTGGCGGCAGCTGTGATGTCCGCGGCGCCGGTCACCGCGTGACGCGCCGGCCCGCGGGCGACTGACGGCAGATAATCGGCCGCGAGATGACGTCTGCGGGACGAGGGGCTGAAGTGACGCCGCCGCGGGGATGACAGGTCGGCAGTGACGTCTGCTTCCGGGGCCGGGAAGTGTTGGTCACTGCTGCACGTGCGATCCCACGGTGCCAGCCTGAAGGGAACGCGTGCAGGGCGGTCCTTCGGCCCCAAAACACACGCGGTCTTCCAGTGGCAGATTCATTTCGTTCTTGCAAATATCAGTTCAATGTTAAGTCATTTCGGTTCACCACCGAGTCAGGTTGATAAATATAATGGTATTAACTCATTTATCTGCTCCCGGGGGCATATAAATAAAACGGCACTTGTAAAACAGCAGGGAGTTTGCAAAATCAATACCCAAGTGTGACAGACAGGAAGCAAGTGAAGTAAAATATAATAAGACCAATAGAGGTATGAGCCACATAGTGGTGCAGTCAGAAAGGGAAGGAGGAAGAACAAGGGAAGTTGGGGATACATTTATGAGAAAGGATGAAAGTGGAAAAGGTAGTGGTTGGAAGCGTGAATGATGCGGTTAGATAGCACCGGTATAATATATAAATAAGCATCATCACATATCAAGAGATGCGTGGATTCCACGCCAGTACCCATGTGAACGACAGACACGTTTGGATCCCCGCTAAAGAGCCCGAGTAATCCAATAACATCCAGCCTCAGATCGAGGCGGCTCGAGCTGTGCTGACAGCAGCTATAATTGAGACGACGTGCGGCGCATCAAGGCAAGATGTTTCTCCGGCTTCGGCCGCGTCATCCGCTTCGATTCACACTAAACATGAAAGCACTCCGGACGAGGCAGCAGTCAGAAAGCGGCAACGGATGTAATCACTCATTAGACGCCACCGTGATGACAGCAGGAAAACAGCGTAAATAGCGGAGCGTGTTTTATATGTGAAACTGATTTAACCGTACCAGTGCCAATGCCAGTTATATTAAGCAAGCTGCACAATTTCGAAAATATTGCTTAGGCGTTGACGATTATCAAACTTCGATATAAGTGTGTTATTACTCACATAATACAATAAGTTCGTGAATATTAGTCCGTCTAGACGTTTATAAATTTACAAAGGTAAAAATACAATCCTGGGATATAAATTGTTCTGATAACTCAATATGTTTTTCAAGTTTCATTTTACCATTACAAATGCAAGAATAAACTAATTGACACATCAGCAATAGCTACACCAGATCTAGCCCACGTGATCTATTCCAGACACTAGTTTCAGCTTCAACTATCCCTTTTCCAGCCTCGGGGCCGGATACACTGAAAACAAAACCAGCACGGCAATAAACCACCTCGGCCCCTCCTCCAATTCTAAGAACAGCCACCTCACGCTTTCTGCGTTGACATTTCGCCGAATCGTGTTTATTCTCGTGGTCAATAAGGCTCTGTGATGTTTGACAATTACGGGTGTTCGCCGACGGCGGACCGCCGACCGCCGGCGCTGCCACCACTCTGTTCAGACCTAAAAACAATCGGCGTCTCGAGCAAAAACCGGCCAATCATGTGCGCGGACAAACAGTGCCGCCGATCGCGGCGTGGTGTGACGATACCCGCAGTGTTTTGCCGCTGGACAGCCGCTACAAAGCAGTGAAGGTTTATATTGAGGAATCCGCTCCATCGCCGGGTTGGGGTGGTGGCCCAGAAAGGCGGATCGACACGTGAGGGCTAGTGGTGCGGCATTGCCGTTTGGGTTAAAGGCGCTGCCTCATGTTCATGTTTGCTTGGTGATTCGCAATTATTTACGCAGTGGAGATAACATTATACCCACAGTTTATTGCATCATCTGTAAACAGTTTAGGTAAATAATTCAACTCGATCGCAATGTCTACTTATTGTCACAATTGAGAGCAAGGCCCGCAATAGGTTATCACTTTTCGAACGACCGGGAACTTCCTCACTTAAGAAGACTAACTAAACTAGAGACCCAGCCCAACATAGAGACCAAAAAACGTAATTGTACTGCTACTGCTTACTGCTGCTTACGTACTGCTTACCTTCAACGATTAGTCATATGCGTTGAAATTACCCCCTATCATATTATGACATCGCGTGGTCCATACAAATAAGCGTGTTTCCGCAGAATGTGTCTGTAAAACTCTGCCGCCTCGCCCAATAATTACCCAATATGACAAGTTCTCGCCCACCTTTTAGCCACCCACTTTTGCGAACACGAAAAGATCATTTCCGAATTAGCCCTTCTTCATGACACACACTATTCTGTCACGAAACAATTTACCGCTCTTCAACAGCCACTCACAGGCCGAAGGTCCATCCAAAATCGTGCCAGTCAATTATCTTGACAAACTTCGTGAACTCTATTACCTCCAGACCGACGATTTTTAGCATGAGGTGTTACCATACCACCACGCCGGGGCGCGCCGCCGTGGTTACAATTAAACCACCGCCCACTCCTCCCCACCACGGCAACCCCCCGCTCCCCGCCCTCGGCCGACCACACCCTCGAGTCGTAACACGGACCAGCGTCGTAACTGGGCGTCGTACCCCGCGCCGTCCACGGCCGCGTCGCGGGCCGGCCGGAATCAGTACTCTAATGCGAGCCGCTCCTTAGGCTAATATCTGGTAATTAACCGCCACCCGCCATTACGCACACGTAAAGAGGTGTATCCATTCCGCGACCACGACAGTTACTGCTTATGTTCTTGATTCCTTAATGGAATAGTTGGCGAATTAGCATTTCGCCACCTGGAGTAGGAACTTTGGGCTCACTTGGAGCTAATTAGGCGCGCTGGAGGGGATTTATCTAGTTGCAGCATGTAAGAACCGGGCCGGACGGACTAATGCCCTTCGCCGCCGCCGCCGCCGCGAAGTTCTAAAAGCCCAGGCGGAGCCGAGTTGGAAAACTCAGGCTGGAGTCTGTGTTTGTCTGTAGAGATGTGCATAGATCACCAGGGAGAGTTGGACGAGGAAAATCATCGCTGGTTCCGGTAAGTCGTGTGAAAATCATTGTCAATGTTATGTTTATTATCATGATTAAAATTATGTTTAACATTGTGGTCCATGTTTCGTGAAGCAGCTGGACGTCAAAAACTCCAAAGGTAACGAATTTGTTTTTCTCGATACATTTCAATTTCTACTATGATGAAATGTTCCATTTTGCCTGAAGAACTACAACTCTCTCAGCGAATGTAAATTCAAACGCCGATGTACATTTCTATGATGCTTAATAACTTCAATGACAAGCATGCAATATTTTACGAATTAACACATGTGAAGCGTAATTTCAACAACTGAGCTTCAAGGTTGTTTTGTAAGTATGTGTACTTCGATTAAACAAGTCACCAGCTGGACTGGGTTGAATGCATCGTCATATCCATATGATGAATTCAAAGATGCATCGTCATACTCCTGGTGCTCAGAAGAAAGCCTCATACTCAAATTATCTATTGTCATCAAACACAGAACGTGTTTAATTGGGTGTGCACGCAAATGACGCTCTTATAATCTTATAATTTAACGTTGCTCTCGCATAGAGCGGACATCAGGAAAGAAAATCACTTTGTTGAATCACTGTTGAGAGGATAATATTTTTGTCTTCATATTTTTACATAGACTTTGGTGTACATCACAGCATATTCCGCTCGCTCGTGACAATGACACGGTAGGGCGCTCGTAACTTAGGAACAAATCTCAATATGAGCGGCCCGGCCCGGCCCGACCCGTGGCGACGCTTTTGAGAAGCTCATATATCTGCAACTGCACGTCCGATTGACAAGCGGGCTTCTTTGCTGAGCAGCCCCATCCAGCCTACCCTGTTTTAGACCAGTACCGACTCACGTGGGTGACTACCACTGTACGTGCCGCGTGCCGCGTGAGGGGTGTTGAAAAGGGGTTTCTCGCAAAAACTCCGCAACGGCTGGGCCGATTGTGCATGCAAATTTGTTGTGTAGTTAGGGACCTCTCAGCCGCCGCCTTCCCAAAAGTCAGGGGTGGGGTACCTCTGTACGTGCGCACGTGGACACCCCTATTCTATTTTTCAGGAACGGCTGAGCCGATTGTGTTCAAATTTGGTGTGTGGTTAGGGACCTCTCAGCCGCCACTTCCCTGAAGTCAGGGGTAGGGTGCCTCTGCACGAGCGCACGTGCGCACCTTTTTGTATCTCAGAAACTACTTGCCCGATCGAGTTGAAATTCACCATACATTTCCTTCGCGCTTGCTCGTTCATTGCCAACTACGACACCTTACTGATGTATTAGATCCTGAAAGGTGTTGAGGAGTGATAACTGTGATTAGTAAATATACTGGTATACAAGTTCTGTATAAAGGAGAATCTGTTCCCTTGGTACACATTTTTCAACCTAATTAACTATTTTTAAAGTGAGTAAACAATTTCGTGGTGACCGATGCCTTAAATGTTCCAATGCTCTAGCTATTTACAACATGGTATTCCCTAGTTAAACTGAACTTCGTTTCAAAACAGGTTCGCATTTACTTGAATGCTCTACCTATCGCTTAATGCACTTTAAGATAACCATTGGATACAATACATACATAGGAAGAAATTCAAGAGATAGGAGACGTGAATACAGTTCAGTATTAATCCTCGCCCTACGGGGGGGGGGGGCTGACAGGCCCCCCTGAGGGTTTTCTTGAATAACATTTTACACATGGAGCGCATCTTGCTGAAATTTTGGGTAGCTGTGTTTACAACAAGTATACGTATGCTGTAAAAAATCAATTGAAATTAATGTAGTATTTTGTGAGATAATCATGTTTTTATGACGTTATGTTGGTAAAAAATGAGAAATATTGGAAAAATCGTAGAAAACAGAGTTTTAAAGCAAATTGCAAACGCAATTGACCAAAGATACAAAATAGCATTCTCTTTAAAATGGCAATCTCGGATTTACACAACTTTGGGTTTTTGACCCCTAAATATTTTTTTTTGGGGGTGGGGGAATCCCCACAAAATCATTTTTTTTTTAAATATATTAAAAAATCAGAATATATGTGGGAGAACGGAGTATGGAAAATACCCATACCAAATTTCAAAGCAATATCTTTATTTCTGACTGAGTGACGGCTCCCTAAGTGTAAGAAACTGATGACGTATTTTGTCAAAATAACTTTTTTTGATTTTTTTTTGACAAGATACGAACAAATAATTACCTTTTATGTATTTCTGAGCCAAAACTGGTCTAGGAACATGCCTTTTTGTTTATATTTATCAATTTCAAATTTTGAGGTTTTCTGAAGAGCAAAATCGCTGTTCTGGACGTGGTAAATCCGAGGTCATTCATTTGACCTGGAAGGTCACCCGTTGACCTGAAACCTAAAAATCGCGGACTGTTAGATTCCTCTCATGACAGGCAACATGCTGGTTCTTACTGCATTGCTCTAAGTTTCTTGGTTTGGAAGTTAACAGGGGGACCTGTCAGCCCCCCCGTAGGGCGAAGGTGAAAAAAGCTCCCGTAGGGCGAGGGTTAAAACTTACCGGAAACGTTAAGCCGTACGAAGCATGAGCAGCCCCATCCATCAAGCATTTCAGCTATAAGTAACTATACTAATATAATTCAGCGCAGTAAATAATAGCAGCAGAAAAGAACCATCATTGTGACATGTAAAATGGACATGTCATATGTAAAAAGAAAGTAAATACACAAGAAAAGCAAGAAAGAAGAAGGAACAGCTAGTTTCCTGAACATTTGAGTACAGTGCATTCCCGTTCTCAGGTAATATTGCTAAAATTTTGTGAGGACGCAATGGCTCATCAAAACACAGCTAGAACGTTGCGATTAACTTTATATAAGATTCCTTACCAGTCTTCTAAGTTCTATATTCGAGGTTTATTTATTTCATTGTGCTCCTGGTTGGGTTACTTCCTTGTTTGCTGTCTCATGTGGGAAATCACCTGTTAAGTGTTAGAGATTTTAAAATGGCCAATTTGATTTACTATGGTTAACTTAATCTTAACAAAATATAGTCTAACATAAATAGCAGCTTGAATACTTCTACTAGCAGCATCGGAATAATGGAAAGACACAACATTTTACATAAGCTTCGGTCGCTCATTGATATTTGGGAGTATTTTGCCAGATTGTGTGGCTTTGTGTGCTTCTGACAAACATGACAAAATATGTTTCTGATCGACTGCAAAGGCTATTTGGTAACTGGACATTAGTCTATTAACGATGGCTATGATAGAAATAAAATGTTATTGTTGGCTTTAATCTTTGAGCATCTTCGATGTTTTTATTTCAAGTGATCTGAAGTATTGACACTGAGAAGGCTCACTCACTGCTACATTCTCGGTAAAAATGATTTAATAATCACATTTTGTGCCAGAAGACAATACAATACTCCTACTGTGAACGGCAGACCGCCTGGGACCCTAATTTTAGGCGATAACTTTTGAAGGAACCAACGGACAGGAACGAATTTCTCACTATGGGTATTTCAGACCCTGTGCTAATTTGTATTATTATAAGGTCAGTTAATGTCAAACGAAAATTTAGGGCACTTGCCATTGAGTCGTAATGTTAAATTCGCACAGGAAATCCAATCGGTGGGTAGAGGCTATCGTGAAGGGTGAGGCTATGCTCTGACGTCAGAGCTTAGCTTCGCCCTGGCTGACCTGAACCGGCGCCGTCCGACCCGTGACCGGTCGGTTGCGAGTGGTGGTCGGAGTCGAGGGTGGGACTACAGAGCTTCCAGGCGTTAGCCTCTATCCGAGCTCGCATTATCTTTAACATTATAAGTGAATGGAAAGTACCCTAAATTTTCGTTTGACACTAACCAACCTTAACCCTCGTCCTACGTTTTTTTTCTTCAACTTCGCTCTACGGGTGGGGGGGGGGGGGGCTGACAGCCCCCTGTTAACTTCCAAACCAAACAACTTAGAAGCAATGCAGTAAGAACCAGCATGCTGCCTGTCATGAGATGAATCTAAGATATGCAATTTTTAGGTTTCAGGTCAACGGGTGACCTTCCAGATCAAGTGAATGACCTAAGATCGACCACGTCCACAAATAGCGATTGTACAGGGCGCTTAGTATAACTTCCGAACGGATAAAGATAGAGATACACCGTAAAAAGTAACGTGATGCCTGTCATAAGGAGAATCCAAAGACATCTCATTTTAGGCATCAGGTCAACTGGTAACCTTTGGGGTCGGGTCAATGGCCCTTTGGGATCTGACATGACCTTGACGAAAAGGTCATAGGTCACGATCTAATAGTTGTGTACACTTCAAATTTTAATAGAATACGTATGATTGTTGTCAACTCGGCTACGATTTTTTTTTAGCAGCATGCGCTGCATGTGTAAAAAGTTATTTAAGAAAAACCGCAGAAGGGGGAGGGGGGGATGTTAGCCCCCGCATGGCGAGGGTTAAAGGAAATAGTTCACCTTTAACATGGGATTTTGAACCGAGATATTTGTAGAGCAGATAGAAAAATGGGTTGTGGTGAAATAACTACCTCGCTACGCTACGCTCGCTACGCTAAGTAATTTCGACACAGCTACGCTAAGTAATTTCTCGCTACGCTAAGTAATTTCGCTACGCTAAGTAATTTTAATTTCGACACAATTTCGAACAGGTGAGAGTGTCGTGGTAGTAGATCGGAGCATGAAACAGCGTCTTCTAAAAGGGGCCCTTTTAGAAGACGCTGTTCGGCTGTTTTGTGCCCCGATCGGGGCACGAAACTTGAAACTCTTCGACGGATATCCATCTATCGTCCAAATAAATGCCATATTCGTTTTTTTCCGGCTCGAAATACCCCGTATAGCTAAATTTCAAGACAACTTTCAAGGTGACCTATTCACTTGAATAATACAAATTAGCGCAGGTCTTGGAACGTCCATTACGAGAAATTCGCTCATGCCAGTGGATACATTAAACAGTTATCGCCTAAAATTAGGGTTCCACACGGTCAGCCGTTCACAGTAGGAGCAAACTAACCATCTAGAACAGGTGAGATAGAGTGGCCTGTCTGTGGCCTGTCTGGTTCCACACGGTCAGCCGTTCACAGTAGGAGCAAACCAACCATCTAGAACAGGTGAGATAGAGTGGCCTGTCTGTGGCCTGTCTGGTTCCACACGGTCAGCCGTTCACAGTAGGAGCAAACTAACCATCTAGAACAGGTGAGATAGAGTGGCCTGTCTGTGGCCTGTCTGGTTCCACACGGCCAGCCGTTCACAGTAGGAGCAAACTAACCATCTAGAACAGGTGAGATAGAGTGGCCTGTCTGTGGCCTGTCTGGTTCCACACGGTCAGCCGTTCACAGTAGGAGCAAACTAACCATCTAGAACAGGTGAGATAGAGTGGCCTGTCTGTGGTCTGTCTGGTTCCACACGGCCAGCCGTTCACAGTAGGAGCAAACTAACCATCTAGAACAGGTGAGATAGAGTGGCCTGTCTGTGGCCTGTCTGGTTCCACACGGTCAGCCGTTCACAGTAGGAGCAAACTAACCATCTAGAACAGGTGAGATAGAGTGGCCTGTCTGTGGCCTGTCTGGTTCCACACGGTCAGCCGTTCACAGTAGGAGCAAACTAACCATCTAGAACAGGTGAGATAGAGTGGCCTGTCTGTGGCCTGTCTGGTTCCACACGGTCAGCCGTTCACAGTAGGAGCAAACTAACCATCTAGAACAGGTGAGATAGAGTGGCCTGTCTGTGGCCTGTCTGGTTCCACACGGTCAGCCGTTCACAGTAGGAGCAAACTAACCATCTAGAACAGGTGAGATAGAGTGGCCTGTCTGTGGCCTGTCTGGTTCCACACGGTCAGCCGTTCACAGTAGGAGCAAACTAACCATCTAGAACAGGTGAGATAGAGTGGCCTGTCTGTGGCCTGTCTGGTTCCACACGGTCAGCCGTTCACAGTAGGAGCAAACTAACCATCTAGAACAGGTGAGATAGCTATCTACACTTTTTTTACACTGCACTTTTTAAAAGGTTCTATGTTCTTCACATAGAAACATATCTCCCATTAATAAAACCAATACATAATCGTTTGTGCTAGTCACCAGAGTTACTTTATAAATTTGTGGACGAGCGCATGCAAATTCAATTTGTGGCCGAGACGAAGTCGAGGCCTCAAACTGTGAATTTTGAAGCGCGAGTCCACAAAGCGATTTAGTGTGCAGCTGCAGCACGCGATAGATAAAAATCAAGTCTGGCAATTTTCATTCAAGTCTAGCTTAGTCACGTGATCTATAGTCCAAAAACTGCAGGCCACGTGACCTACTGACCACACACTCCAGTTTGTGGACTCCCGCCCACAAATAAATATGTTTTAAGCTTTTTCACCAAAGCACGTGAATCAATGGTGAACCAACTTCAACTGTACACTAACTATTGTTACTTAAGTTGTCATTCATGTGTGTTTTACATATGCAGGTAGTCTTTTCCAGTCTGTAAACCTATTGGCTATTCATCGCTGTGGTATTCAATTATTCTAAGTATTTGAAGATGTACAGTCTTAGCACAATCTTTCGTTACCACATAATATCTAAATCCATCCCAGCTGATGTTATAGAAATTATGGCAAAACATTTGCATCCTATGAAGTAAACAATACATTTACTTTCAAATGCATACACACACTTCTTGCAATCCTAGCAAATGTCATCAGGAGGACAAGTCCAAATGCAGGTCATCTCGGTTAGATTCGAGTGACTCAAAATAAACACAGTCCCTAACAGAATATACATTAAAGACGCTTCAAATGTTCCAGTACAGTGTCACTGCTTAATAAGGTTGTTGTTGCAATGCACATACTTTGCACTCACATTATCAAATATGAAATGCCCGTTTGTATACCACAGTTCTAAGGAAATAGCTGATAGGAAAACAGCAGATATGAAATAAAGAGCAGATTATGTGGTATGGACTAGATAAGATACTGTATTGCAGATAGAGATAAGACACTAGATACTGTACTGGAAATAAGAATGTTTGCTTCTAATGGCGCACTCGCTCCTCCTCCCACTGCAGTGGGAGGAGTGCAGTACACTCGCCAGTGCACTGGCGTTATTGGTCATCACTCATCAACGAGCTTGGCACCTCTGATCTTAATCGTTCCAGTCTCCAATTAGCTACTAGATATTATAGATATAAGACGCTGCCTTCATTTCATTAAAAACAAAAGAAAGCCAGCAATGGGCTTTGAGAACTAAACGTCCGGATGAAACGCGTCAAGATCATGTTTTGAATGCACAATATTGCCAACGATTTGCAAACTTCACCGTCAACCAATATATAACACTGCCTCGCACTAAAGCTACTACGCCGCACACAACACCGCTCCCACCTGTTGTCGCTGTCTCGCCGCCGCCGTCTCCGCCTCGCCTGGCGCCGCCGCCGCCGCCGCTGCCGCCGCTGGCTCCTCCGTCGTCCGTCGGTCCGTCGGTCCGTCGGTCCCGACGCAGCGAAGCCAGCCGTCCGTCGGTGGCGACGCAGCAGAGTCGGCCGGCCGTCTCCGGCTGTCGGAGGCGACGCGCGGCGGCGGTCAGGTGGCCTGTGGTGCCAGGACAGGACGGGGCGCAGAGCGCAGGGCGCAGGTCCGCCCACGATGCTCGGGCGACCTCTCCCTGACCGCGTCTCATGGCGCCGACGACGCCGGCGGCAATGGTGGCCACGACTGGAGAAGCCGGCGGGGCGGGGTGGGGGTGAGACGGACTCTCCGACGGGTCGTGCCTTGAAGACAGATGGTGAAATGTTTTTGGGTTGATTTGTGCTGATGATTTGATGATTATTATACATAAAAGACACGTCTGAGTCGAAATATCTATAGCCTAGACAATTTTACCACCATGTTTGGAATGCATGATATGGCTTTATGTATATTCATTAAATACAAGCACGAGTAGCTTCAATACAAAATCATGTGTATTGCCAATTGCCAATTGGGTGATATGGCTGGTTCTGGAAGCATTTCTTCGAACATTTTTTTTGTGACATTGAAAATCTTAAGTAACGCAGTAAATGTTCAGTTCATATAATAAGTTCAATATAATGTTCAGTATACTGGTGTAATGTGTTTATCATAATGCTCTTCTATGTTCTGTTATGTAAACAATATGTAAAGGCAATACGACATTTGATATCAAACTCCCGTCTGTTCATGTTTTCACCTCGGGTAACCGTAGTCTATCTGCCATGAAACAATGACAGTCTTGGCGGCATGAGATGAAATATATGTGACTTCGGCAGCAATATATGGAGAAACATGACATTTATGTTTCCCAACTTGTGGACGAGTTTCCATTACAACGATTTATATTTATCAAATTGAGCAGAAATATGTATACTTTATGTATATTCATTAAATACAAGCACGAGTAGCTTCAATGCAAAATAATGTGTATTGCCAATTATCATGTACACGTAGTTAAACCATCAACAACAATGCAAACTAATCACAATACACGACCCACCTGCGCGAGCTCCCGATACCCAAATCCTTCCGCGCTCTGTCCGGCCGGCTCGCGACCGCCGCCCCCGCCACCACGGGCACCCGCCAGTGACCCGCCAGTGACCCGGCGTGACCTGGATAGACCGCTGCCCGACCACCTCGGGCAGGGTCCGCTGGTGACCCAGCTTGCCTTGGGTTAGCCACATCACGTGATCGCCGCAGGCAGAGTTCGCTGGTGACCCCTCATGACCTGGATCGGCCACACCACGTGATCGCCGCAGGCAGTGACCCACCAGTGACCTGACATGACCTCGATCACATGACATGACGTGATCGCTGCGCAGAGCCGGCCGTGCAGCGCCGGCTAGTCATTGACACTTCATTTCGAGAGATGAACGAAGTTTGTGAATTTCAAAACAACTTGAGCTCAGTAAATCTAAACACCTATTAGTTCGCATTCATAACATCCTAAAGCATAACACATGACAAAATACATTCCCATTCTAGCCATATGGGATTCAAATCCGATCGGCGCGCCTTCTTGGACTCGATAGAGAAACGAACAGAACTCTCAATGAATCTCATCCCACAAAGACACGACAGCATTCAGTCCCCTTAACACTTCTGATAGCAGTATCCCGTGTGGCAACACCATCACTAAATTTTGCACCGCCCCTCCGGCGACAGTGCAGCTCGCACGCCGCAGCCAAGTCATCCATCTGCCCCCCCCTCCCCAGCCGGACCAGCCGCGGCGACAGACGCCGGCAATTCGGTTACAGGGCCACGCGTCCACCGCCACCACGGCCGGCCCCGCATTACCCTCATACGTGGCACTCTGCGAAATGGCCCACCGGCGCCGGCCGCAGCCGACCACAACCTAATCGAGTTTCCCAGCGAAGAAAAACGATCGGCTCGTGCCATCCGCGGCGCGGCAACCGCGATATTGAGAACACTCGCGGCCGGCGGCGGTCCAGAGGCGAAGGTCGCAGTGTGGCGATTGGATGGAGAGATGGTTCAATCTGGCGGAACGCAGGGCTGGATGGGAGTCATATAGGACAGGCTTGACACATGACGGAGCGGATCACGGGGGACTGGCGACAGCAAGCCTTCGTCACTGCCGGCGGGGGACGGCGGTGGAAGTGTTTCAGCGGTATCAATATCAATGAAGCACGACAGAAGAATGGTCAGTGGTATCAATATGCTGGGCGGAACTGACATTCTTTCATATGGGTCAGTGCTGGAAGACTAAACCGATTCGATGTCCTGGTCAGTCACGAAATATATGTACCATATAGCAAAAATTTCCGTCTGCATTATCGATAGCTTCTACGGAAGCCAACATTCCATTTCCAGACATTCTGCATCGATTAAAATATACTTTTCAAAATGTGAGAATGAAATTGTCGATAGTATTTGTCGTATTGCAACTTCAGGTGTCCTCAATGATCCGATTATTGATGTATGGAATGCTTTGGCAACGCACCAACAATATGCCCTGTGCAGCACATATTGAAAAGGACGAGGGGGCTTTATATGCACTCTTAGCCGTCGTCGTATCATCTTCTTTCAGTATCGTCCCGGGACAAATATAAACTTTACGTTCTTCAATCATATAAAAAGGATTCCCTCCAGAATCGTAAGAATTTAACCACACAAGCACTCGTATTTCTCAGGAGAATGCCTCCAGTAAATCTATTAATTTTCAGCTGCGGCTTTTCTGGATAAATTATGGCAGTCATTTTGTAAGTTACTGCAGACGAATCTTTTCTGCATCACAAACCGTCTTCATATAAACTAGTATTAGTAGTATATATGCAATCTAGCACTATTGAGCAATGAGCAGCAATGAGACAAAATATCATCTTATATACAATATGCGCCATTCCCCTGAATGTCTGAAGTTAATGCAAGTAAAAACTCCGAGCCCATATTCCACCGTAGACCCATCTAATCTGAAACAGGCGATATCTTGAAGAAGCCGCCTGTCCCCGATGACATAAACCAGCGTAATAAATCCGCCAATAAACTTTTAGCGCCTATCGCTCGCAATAGTCTGATTAAGAAGCTGTTCCTTTATATTAAGATCATATTTTTTACGAGTCGGCTCAAATGTGGGCTCCGCCACGAGCTGGGCTCTCACGGCCCCGTAAAACCGGGACCAGCCGCCCGGAGGTTTGGTTTAATCAAAAAGCCGAATACGTCTGTCGAAACTACCAAGACGCCTCCGGTCCGCGGACATAAAAGGCCACTAAAACGGCAACAGACTTTTATGGCGTTATTTCACTTGGAGGATAAAATATGCTCCTGAGGGACACCGCGCCGTCCCAATGCAGATTTTTCTCTCTCCGGAAAGCTGGCGAACGGACGCGAATGCTGCCAACAAACAAGCCACAAGTGCACTAAAACGGAGATGCCGCTGTCTCTGGATTTAGGCAGATGTTAATAAAATCCACACGTTGATATTTCTGCGTGTTGCGAGTGAAGCTGTTTCCTTGTTTATATCTAAGACACTATCCCTTCAAAGATGTCAAAGACATAATCCAACACATTAACATATTTAGCTTTAAACCGAGGTGAGACATCTTTAAAGCAGATCAGTCACTTTTATAATAGGGTTTTAAAACTGAGATAGCAGTTTTGAAGGTCATGTCGGAAATAACATATGACATACTCCGCATGGTAGTAAGTCATATATATGTATAGGAAATAACATATGACATACTCCGCATGGTAGTAAGGACTCTCCTGCCGAATGTGTTGGATGTTTTATCCTGCAAATTGGCGCTTTGTCGAAAATTAAAACAGCTTTGCTGGACCAGCGATCAAACCCACTGCGGTCATAGAGCGACACCCTTCGCCAATGACAATATTATGCCAGTTATGGAAACAATTATAGGGTAATCATTACATAACATTGACGAAATTAAATTGGCGCCACTTCTCGTAATCTATACTAAATATGCAAGTGCATGTTTCCGAAAAATATTGCTTTTGCTTTTTTGTTTGGTATGACTTGATAATTTAGCCAAAGCAATGGCATATTCAACATTTTCAGGTAGTAATACCTAGCCCTTATTATCACATTCACAGCGATTTGGCAAAGTGACTGCTTTCCTTTAAAAAAGTTAAAGTTTAGCAATTTAGGAAAATAATGGATATGGAAAATGGTATATTACAACTTCAAGCTTATTTTCATATGAACTGTTAACCCGGCAGTTACTGGGGAATTTTCCATAACGCGACTTACTGGGAGGGGGGGGGGGGGGGGTTATGTTTTGCCCCCCCTCGGTTCTGCGGAACTACTGGACCGATTAAAAACAAATTCAAACGGCATTCGATATCCCTGGGAAATGTGTTGAAGGAAACGCATTTTTGTTGACCTCGGGGTCACCAATGACGTCACAGGTCAGGTCAAAGACGAAATGTTTGACAGTGCCATGCAGGTCTCGGCAGATGTAATTGTCACGCAAAATAATGATATTAAACACATCGCAGTCAATAAATCGGTACGATTCGTGTGTCTGCCACTTCTAAATACCACTCTAAGCTTTGGATGACCTTGGGTAAGGTCAAGGTCATCCGAGGTCACGCGGTCAAACTCCAGATTACGGTCAGTAGGCGTTGTAATACATGTGTATGGATTCGTTTTTCGTTTAGAACGCGAACAATGACCCCAGGACATTGCCTATTCCATATAAATCAAAGTAAAGGCAAAACGGAAATGCTGAAAAAAGGAAATGTGGGTTATGTATGATAATACTGTTAGAGGTGGTCCATTTTTGTCTTTGAAAGGTTATAAGTCAGTCATTTTTGAAGATATCGACTTTACATTTGATACACATACTCACCGGTCACGTCTCGATCACATATATTCCGGTTTTTGGATAACTCTGATTTTTTTTTAAATATTGCAAAAACAATTAATTTGGTTTGGGATTTTTCTATTTTTTTTTTAAATTTCAATTTAACTCGAAAATCCGAGATAGCAGTGTGATAGCCAAGTCTATTGTCAGTCATTTGATATATGACAATTTAATGTATCTTTAAAAATTGCAATTTTGACAGGGTTTTTCGCAAACCCTTATTTTTCAACAAAAACCGCAGACCATGACGTCACTCTGACGTGATTCCCAGTTGACCTACCATAACCTGATCTTTTTCCTTTGGCCATCGTATGTATAATTGATGTGAGGGAGAGTACTGAACGTTTGTTGACGAAACTTATGTTGGTTTAGGATATATTGCAAAATAACGAAAAGGGGGGATACCACTCCCCCCCAGTAACTCTCGGGTTAACCCGGCATTAACTGGGGTCCTCAGCCGAACGCCATTGACTGGGGGGTGGTGCGTTAAACGCCCCCTGGTTATCTTCCGAACCAATGATCGCAGATAGACGCAAAAGGCGGCATTCGAAAGATCTCAATGAGATGAATCTAAAGCATGCTAAACAATTTCAAAGTGAGATCAAATGTCAGGTCACGGTCAGGTCAAAGGTCAAAATTGACGTATTTTAGTTTATGGGCCATACTTTCCAGGAAAAGCCATCGATTACGACCATGATCACCGAAAGTGCTGCCAAAGGTATTATACACATCCCGCGTGGGATAAAGTGAGATTGTTGGCAAAGGTCAAGGTCAAGGCAGGTCACATAAATTCACTATGCGCAAAATATCTACGAAAGTCATGCAACACATGTTTTATGGGTTATTTGCCACGTATAATTCGATAGTGATAGTCATCTAACCAACTGAATTCATTTACGTGAAGTTATTGTCAAGTTCAGGTCAAGTTCAGGTCACTGAAGGTCAAAATTTTAAATTGATAAATATACACAAAGAAGGCATGTTTATGGACCAGTGTTATCTCAGGAATACAGTGCTGGCATTCATTGGTCTGTATCTGGTCAATAAAAGCCTAAACACGCAATTTCAAAATATGACGTCATTAGTTACCCATACTTTAGATGTCATAAGTCAGTTAAAAATGGAGATATCTGTTTGAAATTTGCATAGTATTTGCCTATGTATAGTTCTCTGACATATCTTACGTTTTTTAAAAAATATTTGCGAAATTTTTTATTTTGTGATAATTCCCCCCCCCCCCTTCTTTTTAGTTTTTGGGGGTTAAAAGCTAAAATAAAATAACAATCCGAGATAACTGGTTTGTAGCTCTTGCAATTTGCTATCTTTTGGCGTTATTCGATTGCGTTTTGCTTCAAATGTGGCATTTGTACGGCCTGGCAAAGTTTAGCTGATTTTGGTGTAAAAACTCGTGTGTAGTGACGTCACTATATTCGCTATAACTCGATCGAAAAAATCAACGAAATTTCTTTATTTTTTCCCAAAAGACGTAACCATGATTTATAAGAAGGTACCCGAAGTTTTACGTTGATAGCGCTATTAGTTTTTGTCAGCTATTGCGAAAACTCATCAGGGGGGGGTAAACGCCCCCCCCCCCCAGTGAATGGCGGGTTAAGCTACGTATTCCGAGGACACCAAGTGAACATGGTAAGAGCTGTAGTTCAATAAAAAATAGGCTACCAAATATCGAAATGCAGGAATACGTTTTAGTTTGCGGCTTACTGAAATATAAACAGCGCATTGCTGAACCTAGAATTTCAAAAAGAGACTCATGCGCGCCGGGTACTCCCACATTACAGCAATATTTGCTTTTCTTTTGTCCTTATTTTCTGATTAATCTGGGAACCTGATATAGGATTTTCGCGGCCAACGTTCCATAACAATAGCGATAAATCGTGATTTAGCTCCGATTACCTCCTTCTAATCAGGGTCGAGTTTCGATCTTATGAATGCGTTTCTGATCTGATAACGCCAGGACTAGGATGCCGTCTCCCGCACGAGCCTAACACGAGAGTCTGATAACGACAATCCTCTAATCGCAAGAGCCATCCCAAACAATCCTACTCTAGAGCGTTGGTCATTAGACAGTTCTGATTTCCTTTTTCTCAGTTCCTTTTCTTATATTCAATTGAACGTTGACACAAACTTTGTCACACACCTTATCGCAAACCCGTTCTTCATTTCTGCTTCGATTCCTCCAAACCCTGCCTCCGTCCCGAATGGTATCCCTTTCCGGCCCTGGAGACACCACTACCCAAATCGCCTGCGGGTCCTGGCCGTCGCCCTGGGTTCGGGAGCCGAACCAGGCAGTAACTCTGCGCATCGGATCGATATCCTGTCATGGGGACCGGCCCGGCTCAAAAGGCGCCACAGGAGCACCCTGTCTGTTCGGCAGATGTCCCGTCTGCCCCCGGTGGAAAGCGCCGCCGGCTGCACGACAGCATGGAGGCGCGGCGTCAAAAATGGGCGCGTGTCGCAAAAGAAGAAGAATTAATAAGAATTACGTGGAGTTTATGGTTCGTGGAGCAACAAAGGGCGCCCGGTCGGTCGGTGAGAGAGGCTGTGAGTTGGGAGGGGTGAGCGGAAAGAGGGATGGAAGGAGAGAGGGAGAGAGGTAGAACAAGGGGCTATCCTGCTGCGTTGAGATCATTCGAGAGGTTGCACAGTATACATGCACATCGCATGAAGTGTGCAAACTAGGCAGAACACATTTAACATTTGTTATTTGCGTTCGACACTTCCGCCAAGCTTCATTAAACAAATGGTTATTCTGAATGACGTGTCACCAAGTTTGAGGGAGCACCGTTAAACCCCAATGGGGTTCGTTGTTCGCACCGATATGTAGGCAATTTGCATGCTGGCTGAAATATATTCACCCTTTTCAAGAGTCAAACAGACTCAAAAGCAAAAGGCAGCTACCTCCCGATCAAATTGATGGCAGATGAGAATATCAACATTGCAACGCCGTCAAACTAGTGAACTGATTATGTAATATGACTTCGTACAAAACAGCACAGTCCTTACGTCTTCTGTGGGTGCACATGACCCTGATAACTTGTTTGCCCACCGAAGAGGCCTTCTTATTCCCGGATCATGGCTGTTGACACGTTGACCGTTTCCTTGGCTACGCCACTGACAAAAGACTATCGACCTTCAGCCTACCCCTGATTTGGTGAATGTGTAATGTGTAATGCGATGCTTGTAAGTGTGTAAGCAAGAATGTCCGGGAACAAATTAAATATAAAAAGTCAAATGGAATAAGACAAACAGAAAATCAAGTGAAATAAGTCATCTGCAACATAAGTGGATATATGAAGATGAACGATGCCGACGAAGTTCATTTAGCCCCTTCCCAACGATATTATCGCATAACATGCGCGTGCCGCAGGTCCCCAGTGCTGACTAAAAATTCGGTCAAGAGGGTCAGAATGCGGTTTCTCCTTTCGTAGCGGAGACAGGGAGGAAATTA